>CM034542.1:58335972-58364441 GCA_020002185.1 Paraescarpia echinospica
AATAACAAGTGTCCAAAAACATACAGTCACTAAGTACAGTATGTATTCCGACAGGTAACAATAACAAGTGTCCAAAAACATACAGTCACTAAGTACGGTATGTATTCAGACAGGTAACAATAACAAGTGTCCAAAAACATACAGTCACTATGTACGGTATATATTCAGACAGGTAACAATAACAAGTGTCCAAAAACATACAGTCACTATGTACGGTATGTATTCTGACAGGTAACAATAACAAGTGTCCAAAAACATAGTCACTATGTACGGTATGTATTCAGACAGGTAACAATAACAAGTGTCCAAAAACATACAGTCACTATGTACGGTATGTATTCAGACAGGTAACAATAACAAGTGTCCAAAAACATACAGTCACTATGTACGGTATGTATTCTGACAGGTAACAATAACAAGTGTCCAAAAACATACAGTCACTATGTACGGTATGTATTCAGACAGGTAACAATAACAAGTGTCCAAAAACATACAGTCACTATGTACGGTATGTATTCAGACAGGTAACAATAACAAGTGTCCAAAAACATACAGTCACTATGTACGGTATGTATTCAGACAGGTAACAATAACAAGTGTCCAAAAACATACAGTCACTATGTACAGTATGTATTCAGACAGGTAACAATAACAAGTGTCCAAAAACATACAGTCACTAAGTACGGTATGTATTCTGACAGGTAACAATAACAAGTGTCCAAAAACATACAGTCACTATGTACGGTATGTATTCTGACAGGTAACAATAACAAGTGTCCAAAAACATACAGTCACTATGTACGGTATGTATTCAGACAGGTAACAATAACAAGTGTCCAAAAACATACAGTCACTATGTACGGTATGTATTCAGACAGGTAACAATAACAAGTGTCCAAAAACATACAGTCACTAATTAAGGTATGTATTCAGACAGGTAACAATAACAAGTGTCCAAAAACATACAGTCACTATGTACGGTATGTATTCTGACAGGTAACAATAACAAGTGTCCAAAAACATACAGTCACTATGTACGGTATGTATTCTGACAGGTAACAATAACAAGTGTCCAAAAACATACAGTCACTATGTACGGTATGTATTCTGACAGGTAACAATAACAAGTGTCCAAAAACATACAGTCACTATGTACGGTATGTATTCAGACAGGTAACAATAACAAGTGTCCAAAAACATACAGTCACTATGTACGGTATGTATTCAGACAGGTAACAATAACAAGTGTCCAAAAACATACAGTCACTATGTACGGTATGTATTCAGACAGGTAACAATAACAAGTGTCCAAAAACATACAGTCACTATGTGCGGTATGTATTCAGACAGGTAACAATAACAAGTGTCCAAAAACATACAGTCACTATGTGCGGTATGTATTCAGACAGGTAACAATAACAAGTGTCCAAAAACATACACTCACTATGTACGGTATGTATTCAGACAGGTAACAATAACAAGTGTCCAAAAACATACAGTCACTAAGTACAGTATGTATTCTGACAGGTAACAATAACAAGTGTCCAAAAACATACAGTCACTAAGTACAGTATGTATTCAGACAGGTAACAATAACAAGTGTCCAAAAATATACAGTCACTATGTACGGTATGTATTCAGACAGGTAACAATAACAAGTCTCCAAAAACATACAGTCACTATGTACGGTATGTATTCTGACAGGTAATAATAACAAGTGTCCAAAAACATACAGTTACTATGTACGGTATGTATTCAGACAGGTAACAATAACAAGTGTCCAAAAACATACAGTCACTAAGTACGGTATGTATTCAGACAGGTAACAATAACAAGTGTCCAAAAACATACAGTCACTAAGTACAGTATGTATTCAGATAGGTAACAATAACAAGTGTCCAAAAACATACAGTCACTATGTACGGTATGTATTCAGACAGGTAACAATAACAAGTGTCCAAAAACATACAGTCACTATGTACGGTATGTATTCAGACAGGTAACAATAACAAGTGTCCAAAAACATACACTCACTATGTACGGTATGTATTCAGATAGGTAACAATAACAAGTGTCCAAAAACATACAGTTACTAAGTACAGTATGTATTCAGACAGGTAACAATAACAAGTGTCCAAAAACATACAGTCACTATGTACAGTATGTATTCAGACAGGTAACAATAACAAGTGTCCAAAAATATACAGTCACTATGTACGGTATGTATTCAGACAGGTAACAATAACAAGTGTCCAAAAACATACAGTCACTATGTACGGTATGTATTCAGGCAGGTAACAATAACAAGTATCCAAAACCTACAGTACAGGAAATCAATTAATTATTTTTGTAGATTTTTATGATGTCCGAAAACATACAATGTCCAACGACAAACAGTTGTTATGGTATGCAGGAATTCCCATTTCTTCTTCTTCTTCTTAAGTTTAGCACACTGCAAGTATTTATATTCAGACTGCTGGTATTTACATCAACGCTGCTGGTATTTACATCCACATTGCTGGTATTTACATCCACACTCCTGGTATTTACATTCACACTGCAGGTATTTACATTCACAGTGCTAGTATTTTATTAACACTCCTGGTATTTATATTCACACTGCAAGTATTTACATTCACATTGCAGCTATTTACATTCAGACTATAGGTATTTACATTCATACTGCTGGTATTTACATACACAATTTTGGTATTTATATTCATGCTGCTGGTATTTACATTCACGCTGCTGGTATTTACATTCACATTGCTAGTTTTTGCATCCACAGTGCTGGTATTTTTATTAACACCCCTGGTATTTACATTCACACTGCAGGTATTTACATCCACACTCTTGGTATATATATATACACACACTCCTGGTATTTACATTCACACTGCTGGTATTTACATTCACACTGCTACTATTTACATTCACACTGCTGGTATTTACATTCAATGTTAGTATTTACATCACACTGTTAGTATTTACATTCACACTGCTGGTATTTATATTCACACTTCTGGTATTTATGTTCACACTCCTGGTATTTATTGTGTTCCACTTACATTGTCCCCGTACATAAGCACGGAATGCGCGAGTCGAGCCAGACTCCCAAATGTGTCCACGTAGTCGATGTAGTTGTCTGAGAACGCCTTGTTCAGATACACCTTGTCAAACTCGGTGAGACTTAACTCACCAGGAGGCGTGAACAACACTAGCGCCCCCTTGCGGGTCGTGTAGGTCTTCGGGAGAAGCAGCTCGCGGTCGCTGCGGAAACTGCGAGTGGAGCTGGCTGACGTCATGCGTGACCGTTTCCGTACTCTGCACTTCTGATGCAGGATGTCATCCGGCACCAGGATGGGCAAACTCGTGAACTGGGCTGACACCATCTGGAAAAGTTCAGGAAATGTTATACAAATACTAGGTTTTCTTTTCAGTAGGTTAGAACTGAATTAAACAATCGAAATGGATCTCGGATGATGCCTGAGTCATGCACACCTTTGGAATGTACTAAAACATGGTGGGTGTAATATATATATATATATATATAATTATATATATATATATATATATTGACACTTGTTTTGAATAAAGTATTATTTTTTACTAAAAATTATTCTGTAATAAAATGTTTCCAAAGTATAAGCAAAATATAGAAGACAGGCATAAACGTATGCAGTGTATACATGTAAGTGTGTACATGCGTGCATGCGTGCGTGCGTGCGTGTGTGTGTGCATGTAGGTGTGTGTGTGTTTGTGCACATGCGAGTGCACACATATAATTTCAAAGGTATTTTGCACGTGTCTGTATGCATCCAGGTGATTGTCTATATAAATGTGTTTGGGTGTGTGCACGTGTCTGTATGCATCCAGGTGATTGTCTATATAAATGTGTTTGGGTGTGTGCACGTGTCTGTATGCATCCAGGTGATTGTGTCTATATAAATGTGTTTGGGTGTGTGCACGTGTCTGTATGCATCCAGGTGATTGTCTATATAAATGTGTTTGGGTGTGTGCACGTGTCTGTATGCATCCAGGTGATTGTCTATATAAATGTGTTTGGGAATGTGCACGTGTTCAGTGCACATTCAGTCAAATGTTCTTGTTTTCTCCCAGAACTAGATCACGTGATGTGACATACCGGTAGGTATCATCAGGTAGAACACATAATGAATAATTAATTGCATGGCAACTAACTATGGCCGAGTCAGTGTGATTGACAAAGTGCCTGTTGTCAGTAGCTGTTTAATTAAATCGTCTACAGACACACTCAGCTAATGTAATCAAATACGCAACATTTATAAATCATTATATCATAAGCAGATCTATTTAAAGATGCATGAAATTGACAGATGAATCAATGACATGTCTCAGAGGCCTACTAAAGCAATTCAGTAAATGTTTAAATTGCTGTCCAACTATGTATATATGAAATAAGCTGGTTAATAGGAGATATAATTTTGTGTCAAACAATGAAGTCAGTACTTATTAATAACCTATTAAAAAGATCACATAAAATATGGCTCCCTTTGTGACGTTGTGTCAGTATTGAACAAACGAACCCCTGTGGAGCGTAGTCTGCCTGGAAGACTGCCTGAACTCTGGCTCAGTTCTGCAGGGGTTTAACACTCATTACCAACTCCGGCTGGTAATATAATATTACGAGTAATACTGTACATAGGTCTTCTACATGTTATAGCATGTTACATTGCAAGACATTAATCGTCAGACCACTGGTTAGGGTCATCCAGCATATATGATGAGTCCTTGTCGATACAATGCCTAGATGAATCATGAAACTAATGTAAAACACTTTAAAATGAATGATCATATTACATACTAATTAAAACATTAATACAGGCAGTAACATAGGGGACCATATGATCATGGCCTCCGTTTTAGCAATTTTGTTGGTAAATTTCTCCAATACATATCTTGATGCATCGCTCATTTTAATACGGAAAACTAATGGTTGAATAAGTTAGGTCTTCGTTTGTAAGGGATAACTGCAACATAGTTCAACAGCGGATCTGGACCTGTAATCATGTTCTTAGCTGGGTCAAGGACCTTCACTTTTTTCCTGCTTTACACCCACATGCTAATAGTCCAACGACCACCTGATTCATTATTAATTATTAATTTATTTCAAATTCCCACAGTTCACATGTTCCATGACAAACTGTGAAATTGCACACTCCCAAATGCTCAGTCAAATGAACTGTAATCCTCAAATGTCTAATCACAAAATTTGCCGAACTCCTTCAATCCCAAAGGTGCTGTCTTAGGTACATCCAAACTTGTGGAAATATTCATGTATTCATTCACGGTGCAGTACGAAATCCCACAGCTCAGGGTTTTAATTATGCATGTTGAAGACACCCAACAAGAGAGACTTGGCCTGGCTACAGACTGGATGGCGTGTCAGAGGAGTATTTGTAATAACCACACAACTCCTTCAATGCAGATTTACCTCCCAATCAATACCAGGTGTGATTCATAAAGATTATAAAATGAACTGATCACTTGTGGTTTATTACTTAAATAATGAACACAAGATGTGTGTCATAACTATTCCTAACAACATCAACAAGTTTTCAATTTTTTTATAATAATAACAATGTAATAAGTATTAATAAAAAACAAAATCTATTATAACAGACATTTAACGAGTATATAAAATTTTACATATTAGATCTGGTTTCCCATAAATGTCATAGTAGATCTGTCTTGTATGATCAATGTCCCCCCACAACCTGTCTTGTATGACCACTGCCCCCCACAACCTGTCTTGTGTGACCACTGTCCTACAAAGTGTATTGAATGACCACTGTCCTCCTACAACCTGTCTTGTGTGACCAATGTCCTCCTACAACCTGTCTTGTATGACCACTGCTCCCCACAACCTGTCTTGTATGACCACTGTCCTCCCACCACCTGTCTTGTGTGACCACTGTCCTCCTACAAAGTGTATTGAATGACCACTGTCCTCCTACAACCTGTTTTGCGTGACCAATGTCCTCCTACAACATGTCTGGTATGACCTATGTCCTCCCACAACCTGTCTTGTATGACCATTGTCCTCCCACCACTTGTCTTAGAAGACCACTGTCCTCCCACAACCTGTCTTGTGTGACCAATGTCCCCCACAACCTGTTTTATGTGACCACTGTCCTCCTACAACCTGTCTTGTGTGACCAATGTCCCCCCTCAACTTGTCTTGTACAACCACTGTCCTTACACAACCGGTCTTGGAAGACCACCGGACCCTCCAACAACCTGTCTTGGAAGGCTACTGTCCTTACACAACCTGTCTTGGAAGACCACTGTCCTCCCACAACCTGTCTTGCATGACTATTGTCCTCTCACAACCTGTCTTGAAAGACCACTGTCCTCTCACAACCTGTCTTGAAAGACTACTGTCCTTACACAACCTGTCGTGTATGACCACTGTCCTCCTACAACTTGTCTTGTATGACTATTGTCCTCTCACAACCTGTCTTGGAAGACCACTGTCCTCTCACAATCTGTCTTGAAAGACCACTGTCCTCTCACAACCTGTCTTGTACGACCACTGTCCTCCCACAATCTGTCTTGTATGACCACTGTCCTCTCACAACCTGTCTTGTACGAACACTGTTCTCCCACAACCTGTCTTGTAGACCACTGTCCTCTCTCAACCTGTCTTGTATGACCACTGTCCTCCCACAACCTGTTTTGTATGACCACTGTCCTCTCACAACCTGTCTTGTATGACCACTGTCCTCCCACAACTTATATTATATGACCACTGTCCTCCCACAACCTGTCTTAGAAGACCACTGTGCCAACACAACCTGGCTTGGAAGACCACTCTTATCCCACAATATGTTGTGAAAGACCACTGTTCTCTCACAACCTGCCTTGAAAGACCACTTTCCTCATACAACCTGTCTTGTATGACCACTGTCCTCCCTCAACCTGTCTTGGAAGACCACTGTCATGAAAGACCACTGTCCTCTCACAACCTGTCGTGGATGACCACTGTCCTCCACAACCTGTCTTGAATTACCTTGCACAAGGTATTCTAACAGATGTGTCCTCGCATACAAGGTCTGTCTTGGAAGATCAAGTTAGCTGTCCTCGAAAGACCATTTCCAACCACTGTCCTCACATAACACCATCTTAGAAGACCATTTAATCATAGAGAACATGTTATGTAAGACAACTCTTCTAAAACAACCTGTCTTATAAAACCACAGACGTCATGAACACACATCATGTCTGGTATTCATGACCACTGTCCTCACATACAACTTGTTTTGTAAGACCATTCTCTCCTCTCAGACAACCTACGTAGTAAGACCAGTGTCCTCACAAATGAGCGTTTTAAAATACAAATGTTTAAGTTGCTCTGGTAGACATACTGTCTTGTAACTAATATAACTTCATGTAAGACCATGCACTCAGTGACTGTCATCATCGACCTATAGACAATCATGTAACCTGTCTAGCAGGACAAGTTCTCACAAACTGAAAGACCACTGTGTCTGTGATTGTCATCAAAGACAATTATTAGGTTCTAGTGCAAACTCGTTCTCGATCACACAAACTTTTACTCATGGAGGCATGCATTCACAGATTACCCAGATTTGCATAAAATAAATTTACAATTTGATAAACTCACCCTGTCGTTTGCGGGACTCAGATCTACAGATAATTCCAGCTGGCCGTCCCACATGCCTTTTCCCCGTGCCAGATCGGTGAAAGTTGCCATGACCGTCTCAGCCTCAGGTGTCAACTTCGTCTGTCACTGTCAGGTAATAGCGAGTACTCGTCAATAATCTAGGCTACCCGTCTAACTAAACAAATAGAGACGAACTCCGCAATCCACCAACTTCCAAGTATATTACCAGTCAAAATCTCCATTGGCATTGCGCGACTAATTTGTGTCGTGTCACCGTCACCTCTCTGACCATCTGTAAACATTGAGCGACAGCAATCACGCGGATTTGTGTATTGTCACTATTGATGCGTTAGCTGTATGCGATCCGAGACGCATGACACTTCGCCGAAAGCTGCAGTCCTACTTGACGGTAGAACTCTATTTACTCGGTGCCAAGGGAACATCTTGCTCGCTGATCTGATATGCGTGAATGTCCCTTGCAGACGAGTCCATTGTAAAAACAATGAACATGTACTGTAAGCACAAAGAAACATATACAACCTTCTGGTTTAATAAATGTTTGTAATGTTGCATATTAAAGCTCAAAAGTTGGACGCAAGTAAACGGTTAAATATTTTGCTGTAACATCTCATCCACCCCTTTGCAGCAGTGAACTCGTCAATGGTACATCCTCTTCCGTTTCCGGTTGTCAGCGTCCAAAACGTAAACATGGTACGAAGTTGTTTTTTAATCTGTGATTATCACAACAAATTAAGATCATCCTGCGCTTGGTACTTCATATGTAACTGCCATGACATCATAATTTTATTCAGTTTAATCCGATGTGGCATCGAATGTTGAAAATGTGAATTTGAACACATTTGTGTCGACATGTATTGGGCCGTTGCCACGTATACGCTGGTTGTACACATTAATGGAGTGTGCACTAACGAATTTTACCCAGTCTGTGCCCTGAGCGGTAGCTTTATGCTGTTGATTTACAATCATAGCTTACTTAATTAGAGTGCTCGGACAAGTTCTACGGTTAACCGTTTTACTTGCACTGGCAAACACAATGTCAATGACAATGGTAGAACAAGTCATGACATAAGGAGGGAATAGTCTCGGAGGAGGGGCAGCAGACGCAAAAAATGTCGCAATGCAGCCGGTTACCCTTCTCGGATGCTTCCAATTTTCAGTTGTATTTTCTAATGAAGCGGCTGTTAGCCATGGTGAAAGACTACCATGCGCACTGGCGTGATGTGTCCACAGGACATTTTGCCAGTCAAAATACAGATACGGACTAATGCTTGTGTATAAACCGGGCCCACATCGATATTGTCATTAAAACTATATTTGTGCCTAAATTTGATACCTCAATCAGTCAATAAAAATGCATTGATTCCACCATTCCACATCATCCCAGACATAGACATAGTTATGTTGTATTTGCTCTGTTTTGATATCACTCGTTTCAAGTATGTGGCGCAGTAATGCATAGCATAGCCACAGTAGCGCAGACTGATGCAAACTGGAGCGCTAGTTAGTCTTAGTCAAGATTCTACATAACTGCAATTTTGCATTAATTCCATCATTATGCATCATTTCAGACATATCATTGATCCATATCATGTTATCAAATATTGAGTCTTACACTTTTAAGCACTTGACTTCTTGAGGTCCAGTTTGCATCATCGTTATTTATCGCTCATTTCAAGAGTTGTTTTACTTTATCAGTCATACACCAGGAACTAAATATTTTGTACCTCTGTCTGAAATAAATGCATTGAGGTCTCGCAGTAGGTCCCGATTCTACACAAGTGCCAAACTTATCACATATAGGAGTCTGACATTGTCACCTTTTTCGTCCTGCCCCATTTTGATGAACTTTGGCACATTCTCACTATCGTTGCCATTGCTTTACAAGTCACAACAATATGACCTCGAGTAATTCCACGGCCATGAATGTTTTTACTCTAGTTGCATGCATGTTTTCTTTCTGTTTCAGGAGCAGGCAGTAGAGTCGATGAGTCGGTATGTCAGCCCCATCAATCCGGCTGTCTTCCCACATCTCACCATCGTACTGCTGTGCATAGGCATCTTCTTCATGGCCTGGTTCTTTGTGTATCCTTTTTCTGCTGCCAACAAGTTCATCGAAGGGTATACCAGGGTTTCTGCCAGAAAAATAATTTATGTACGGAACTGTCAGGCTTTGCCTGCCACGGGTGCCATAGGTGCCCTGATGGGCGGGGGGTCCTCACCCAGACAAAAATTTGATTTCTAGCTGCACGGAGAAGCGATTTCCTGGCATTTGGAGTCGGAAATCCCACTCTGATCATTTCCATGTTTCATAGGAGAACGAATGAGAAATGTAACAGTCGGCAGGAAAATTGTAAACTTACCTTCACATTTTAGTCCGATTCATGATGTATGGTATCTTGTCATGTTATTTGTCTTCACCAAGAAGCAATTAATTAATACCAGGGGTACTCGAAAACATCAACAACAGAAATATTTTTGGGTATGTAATTTTACCCTGCTGGCGGAAACACTGTATACATAACAATATATGTGTGCATCCAAACAAATAGCATTAATTATAATAATAAAATTACCTCTTTCATGCCAGTATCCTCAAAAGTTACGTTCAGTGGTGCATATTATGAGTGTTTGTGTTAAATGTAGTAATGCAGTTGTACATCCATTCAGCATTCAGATAAATGTATTTTTGCATGGCACATTTTCATGTTAAAATGAAACAGCAGGATAACGACATCAACAATTGTTGCTGTGTACACTAGATTAAAACTTAATAATAATTTTGTGGAATTGCCTGATTTTTTTAGTGGGAATATCGATATTAGTCTATAGCTACTGCATACATAAAATATCTAAAATGTTAACTCGTATAATACAAAACATTTTCTGTTGTCGACAGAAGTGTTAAATAATGTTATGCAGTGTCCAGTGAATTTCATTTTTGAATGCTCACCAGTGTAACATATATGAACTGGATATCAGTCGATTTGTTGGTATGAAATGGGTTGTGTATAGTTTATGCAATTGTGTGTGTTGTGGACTCTTTAATCCTGTTGTCAGTTACGAGGCGACGTCTACAAAGTTCAAGCGAGACATATTCAAGGAGCTGCTTGTGTCGTTTGTGGCATCAGTATTTATGGGTTTTGGCGTTCTGTTTCTTCTACTCTGGGTCGGCATCTATGTCTGACCAGGTACGTCTGTCTTGGGCAGCTTCTCCTATCTACCAATCAAAGGTTACCATGTTAAACTGAGGTTGTAGTGAGCGATGATAGGGGAATGTATGCATACACGGTTCCCTTCTCTTACGATAACCGGCAGTAAATGTCATTTCAATGTGGGCGTTTCTTTCTAGTTTACGAAGTAGATACTAGGTATGCCGCGCGTTTATGCTGCAAGTGCAGCCGTGACATGTCCGGGATCCATATTTATTATTCAATAATTATTAAGTGACAAATTACTGAATATTATATATTACTAAATATTAGTACTAGTCAATACAGAATTTTCACCATTATAGTTACCTAATAGTATAACATGATTTTTATCATAACTATCAAATTGTACTTTTAATTACCCCACAATGAATGGTTATTGGTGGCCAGTTCATAACTGTTTGGTGTTGGTTATCATTTTGCTTTTAAAAATTGAAAACATTAATCAGCCATATTTGTGTTTTAAAATTGTAAGTAGTCAAACACAGTATTGGGCCATATTTAATTGAATAACTTGTTTAACAAAATCATTGCCTGACTAGCAAGAATCGTGGTGTTTCGCTGAGGTTGCTGATTGCATATTAATTTAAAAAGACACAATTTATATAAGTTTTGCTTATAATTAACTTTGGTCTCACATAAATTCTTGAAAACTGGATGTTGGATAAAATGAAAACATTTTGTACAGTGAAATTTGTTTGTATAAATTGTCTTGCATTGTAACGTATTCCATGCTAATAGTTTTGCTGATTTTCATTTCAGCAACATCGTTATTAGATATTCAAGTTCGCACATTTGCCCAAAGATTTACCCTACACATTTCCATCAAGAAAGACAAGATTTCTGGGTGCAAAAAGGACAGGATCCACTTGCATTTACACCAGTGATCACAGTGAGAAGTGGACCAAGTCAGCCACACTCTACCATGGCTGTATCCAGAGAACATTTCTCTTTTTAATTTGTTGTACATTTAAGAAAATAATTATGCAATAAATTGCTCATTTAATATGTTATGTAAATTGGTTGTGTGTCATTTGTAGACTTGTAACTTCATCCTCACACACCAGGGCGCTGCTGATTATATCAGACTCGGAACCCACCTGGCAGATCACTTGCTGAAACTCAGAATATAAGCTCTGTCAATAATATCACTTGCCGGCAAATTCTGGTGGTGTTCGTGGACTGTTTGGGCAGTAGATGTAATTATTTGAATACATAATACTGCTCAGCGACTTGTGAAGGTAATTATACTGGAATTCAGGTGCGGATCGGACGAGTGCCTTCTCATGGGGCGTATGGCAAAGTCAATTATGAGTTTGCTTCACTAACTTCCATACAATGCATAGGAGATCTGTCAGGGACAGTGTATGTTGTCACACCCCTGGCTTGTGACGATGTGTAACTTTAAAGACAAATTTTATTATTCACTGGAGAACTCCAATTCTGTTTGCTGCACCACAAACTATTGTCAAAAATAAATATGTCTGAATTGTTTACAGTATATATACCTCAACACTGTCAAAGCATAAATGAGATCCTTGAAAACACATACAAATGTTACCGACATGATATTCAATCATGTGCAATTGGCTCTTGCTTTCACATATTCTTTAGTTTCAGGGAGATGACTAAATCGTTAATGTAGTAATGACATCTGTGACCTGCCACAGCGAACTGGATATTAAGTCACATGAGTCTATGTTGGACACAAGCCAAAATAGTTGTCTAGGGCATGTTCCAACAATTTTATGATTTTGTGTACCTGATAATCTCCACACTCAATGTCCAGTTTATTGTCCACAACAAACAATCCAAACTGAGACAACACACGCATTAACAAACCCACAGATTAAAATGGACAATATACGTATGAGCTAAAATGACCTCGTTTCTCAAAACGTCGCTGTTTTAAACTGCTTAAATTTGAGCAATAAATCAAAACTTGAATATATTTCAACAAATGCAGTATTTTACTGTTCATTATCTGTGGAGTATGAAAGATACAACATTCAATTTCACAATTTTTGCGACTTAAACCCACTCTGCTGTGGGTCACATTTGTATGTGTTGGTAGCCTTCATTACTTATCTTTCATTATTATTTACACCAATTAGTATAAAGTAGCTCCATGGTTAGAGAAACGTTCCACAAACCCATGTTAATATTCACTGTAGCCGTAAATAAAATTGAAATTAACAAAACCCTATAAAAAAAAGATTTGTTGGTGCCTTAGCAAAATTAATATACATTTTTTGAAGAGAAGGTGGGTAGGGCCTAAGTTTAAACGGAAGTGATATTTCTAAATAGAAGTACTACTTTTATAAAACCAGTCTGATAATTTCCCTGAAACATTGGTCTCATTAAAATATCGGTCAAATACAATTCATGTTAATAATATCTACATTTTGGTTATATGTACAAACTAATCTCTAAATAATTTGTTACACCAAGTCATAAAAGCACCTATGTTTTACTTGCGACAAAAAAAAAAATTGATTGTGTACTTGAAAATTTACTAAACATTTCCACCATGATACGTCTTCGGCGTTCCATTTATCCGGGCGTTAAATTTGATCCGGATGATGCTTATGTGCATATGTAAGGCATAATATTTGGCACCAGTAGATCACGTAGCGATAGTTAAATATGTGTCTGTGGGAAGCAAACATTTTATAATTTATGTGTATATATAGACATATGTAAATATATATGTACATATAAACATACATAACGCCCGAATAAATGAAAACGCGACAGTCGTAGCTGGTGCTAAATGCATTCCCCTAGATACGCGGGCTCGCAGAAACATCACCCGGATATTATTTAACGCCCGGATAAATGTAAGCACGACAGCGTATCTTACGGCGTTGTGGCTTAAGCAGTGTAGTGGGGAACCAGTAGAGTGGATTGTTTGTAAATTCCCTACCACTCGGCACCACTATAGATGAGATGCGACTGGTTATGACCGTTGTTAGCCTCGATTATCCTGGCCGCACGAGATGGGAGCACCGTTATAGGGCTCCTGTTCTACCGCCTGGAAGATAACACTGTACGACACTGATCCCGGTCGCGTCTTCGTGATTCACTTAAGAAAAACAAACAGTCGCTTTTAAGCCACGCCCATCGCGCTCGTGATTGGTTGCTAGGGCAAAGAGCGTCTGACACGTGTTTCATTTGTGTTGTGTTTTGAACTATAGTACTTTTTTTATTCGTTATAGTACATAATAGCAATGCTAGAAATACTATAGTGGTTGGACAAGCCCAGTGGTTAAACACTCCAGTAGTGGACATAGTCGTTGTATGAATTAATATTTATAAAGTTTTGATGATGGATCTGTAATGTAATTTAAAGCAATTCATACATACAAAAAAAAACTCAAAACATAACAACTAGTACATTTCTATAAAAAAAAACTATGTTAATTAAAATTAGAGATCTAAGATATGTTAATTACAACATATCTCTAGAATAAACACATACAAAACTATGAACAATACAATAAAAGTGTTTTATACAAAATAACAAATAATTAAAACTTCTAAAATGCCTTGCGAAACAAGTACGTATTTAACTGTCTTTTGAATACGTCTGTCGATGGAGCCTGGCGAATGGATAGAGGTATGTTGTTCCATAGTGTGGATGCAGCCAAAGAGCCTTCTCTGTGGCTGCAACTATTTTGGCAAATTTCCATTGGATATCTACCAAATCTTACAAATAATCATTCATAACTCGTATGGATTTTTTCAAACATGGAAATGCTACACTACATGACATTCCTTCGTTTTGTTTGTTTTGAGTAACGTTTTTTTATTGTGGGATTTTTGCCAAATGGAATCCAAATAACATATCTGAAAAGCAACTCCTGCCAGTATTTTAATGAGCAGTTAGCTGTGAGTCTAGCACAATCCTATCAATACACAGTAAAACTTGTCTGTAATAGACATTGTCTAGACTGAGCAATATGTCCATTATGGCTAAGTTACCATTATGAACAGGTAGTGGACAATGCAAACTAGCCCTTTAGGACTTTCAGGTGTCCACTGTAGACATCTAACAACTGCTAGAAGACAAGAAACACACCCATCACAAGGCACCCCAACCAAGTAGGAGGTACACGGCAGACTCGGCTTGAAGTTAATCTTCTCCTGTGTTGCTCCCTCTTTATTCTACTCACACAGTCGTCAATGTACAGAGAAACATTCAAGCAACACACTGCCGGTAGCACAGAAAACTGTAAAACTACCCATTTGCATGTAAGAACGTACCCCTATTGGGGTGCTTGCCTGTCCACGCTGAGTAGCTGGCTAGAAGGCTCCTAAAAAGATAATGATTCTGTCCTATCTACTCTATGGTACCTGCAGACTTTGGTGTTGTCTGGCTAACAAATATCTTTTTCTCCACTAAATTAGCCACTAGCTTGAAAATTCAATATACTGCACCAAGGCTAACAACAGAACTGCTATAAACTACAAACGACCAAGTGGTTTGGAGGGCTAGGATCTACCAATGCCTGTGACAGACACAGCACTTAGAAGAAAAAGGCTAACATAGAATGCCAACAAGCTAGCCCGAGAGCACTGTACTAACTTTGACAATGTACATGAGTGTGCCCTTCAGTTTCTGTGGCATATTGATACTGGTTATGGTGAAGGCAAACTGCCTCTCGTTCTCTGTGTTTGGCAAATCAAATCAAAATCAAATCGTGACATTTATATTGCGCCGTTCCAACAATCGTTGCTCACGGCGCCTTACAGAATGTTCGGGAAAACAGGTAAGTCTTAAGGTTTGATTTAAAATCAGTGTTTGTCATTGTTGTTGCAGTCAACTTTTGCGGCAGCAAGTTCTATAGTGTTGGGCCTGCCACGCAAAAGGATCTATCACCCCAGCGACGCGTTGCACGTGGTACACATAGATGATTGTGTTCACTGGAGCGCAACAATCGAGTTGGCTGACGTCGGGTCACACATTTGGTGATATACTGTGGTGCACAGCCAGTCAGTGCTCGGTGCGTGAGTAGAAGTATCTTATACTCTACTCTAACTGCTATTGGCAGCCAGTGCAGCTTGATCAATAGAGGTGTGACATGACAGAACTTCCTGGTGCCGTCGACAAGGCGAGCCGCCCAGTTCTGTACTCTCTGCAACCGTTCTAGTTGTTTCACAGGCAGTCGGTGGAGTAATGCATTGCCAACATCAAGTCTGCTGGTAACAAACGCATGTATGACTTGTTCTGTCGCTGCAGGTGTTAGATAACGTCTTATTCTTGCAATATTTCGGAGATGGAAAATTGCAGATTTACAGACCGCAATCACGTGCGTCTCCATCTTCATCTCGGCATCGAACTGTACACCAAGATTCCGTACATTCTGAGTTACAGTGACCAACACAAAAGGATGAAGGTCACTTTCACACCGTCGTTTCCCTGGTAACACACACATCAAACTACAAGTCTATTCAGAACGTGACTTATCATAATTAAAATCGAGTGCATAAAACATCTGGTAATCAGCTGACAAAACACATGACTGGCTTGCCAGTGACATTGTCTGGTGGTGAACCAACATTAGCATTATTAATAATTATGATGGACGTAAAGAAATTAGAAGTCATTAAATGCAGTTCGGCAGAAAATATCATCTCCATGGCAACACAGACATCAAACTACAAGCTTATAAAGAACATACATTGTCACTGAAGCTGCCTGGTTGTGAACCAACATTACAGGGTTCCTTGAATGTAACGACATTCCAATTTCTTGGCTTATTTAAATATTTGATTACATTACCTCTCAAGAAACATCAACATTTTTGTTTTTGAATATTTCAGTCTTTGGTAGGGAAGTGTGATTGTTGCACTACAGGCCTATCACATTACATTTCGATGGTGAAAACAGCACAACACAGTAGAAATATACGAGAAATAAGTTTCTTGAGAGGCAATGTCAACAAATATTGAACATTACAGTTGAGTGAGTATAAAGTGGTCTAAGACCACTCATGCTGCTGCAGACGAGCTTAGAGTTGAATGAGTATAAAGTGGTCTAAGACTCTACTCATGCTGCTGCGGACGAGCTTAGAGTTGAATGAGTATAACGTGGTCTAAGACTCTACTCATGCTGCTGCAGATGAGCTTAGAGTTGAGTGAGTATAACGTGGTCTAAGACTCTACTCATGCTGCTGCAGACGAGCTTAGAGTTGAGTGAGTATAAAGTGGTCTAAGACTCTACTCATGCTGCTGCAGACGAGCTTAGAGTTGAGTGAGTATAAAGTGGCCTAAGACTCGACTCACGCTGCTGCGGACAAGTTTAGAGTTGGTGAGTATAAAGTGGTCTAAGACTCTA
Source organism: Paraescarpia echinospica (assembly GCA_020002185.1). Taxonomy (NCBI): domain Eukaryota; kingdom Metazoa; phylum Annelida; class Polychaeta; order Sabellida; family Siboglinidae; genus Paraescarpia; species Paraescarpia echinospica. Next base: position 58,353,209 of record CM034542.1, read on the forward strand.
CTCATGCTGCTGCAGACGAGCTTAGAGTTGAGTGAGTCGAGGACATTGAAGTTGAGGTCTTTGAGGTGACTCGAGGTGAGGTTCGAGAAGATGATGGAGATGACGACCTGGTAGCTCTGCTCCAGACTCACTCGTCTCTCGTAAGTCTGAAACAATCAATGGTGGTCCAAATAACATTACTTGAGTATGAAAAGAGTAATATTTTATAGAAATTTCCATGGCGCTTTCCACAAAAATGTCACAAATATTTAGTTACCAACAACCCATATGCAAATTGACTATTATTTAATGCTTGGCCTACTTTTCATATAAACTTAATACACTGACAATTTGGTCAAACAAGAACAATTAGTATTACCTGATGGTATCCAGTTTTAATGTCAACAAATATTGAACATTAGAGTTGAGTGAATATAAACTGGTCTAAGACTCCTCACATGCTGCTGCAGACGAGCTTAGAGTTGAGTGAGTATGACGTGGTCTAAGACTCTACTCATGCTGCTGCAGACGAGCTTAGAGTTGAGTGAGTATAAAGTGGTCTAAGACTACGCATGCTGCTGCGGAGGAGGTTAGAGTTGAGTGAGTATAAACTGGTCTAAGACTCTACTCATGCTGCTGCGGACACATTTAGAGTTGAGTGAGTAAAAATTGGTCTAAGACTTTATTCACTGAGTGAGGTTCAAGAAGATGATGCAGACGACGACCTGGCAGCTCTGCTCCAGACTCACTCATCTCTCGTAAGTCTGAAACAATCAATGGTGGTCCAAATAACAGTACTTGAATATGGTATGAGGTGAGTGGTGACTGCACACCTATGATATGTGATGTCATCAGTAGAGTGTAAGGTACGACGTGAGTGGTGACTGCACACCTATGATATGTGATGTCATCAATAGAGTGTAAGGTACGGGGTGAGTGGTGACTGCACACCTATGATATGTGATGTCATCAGTAGAGTGTAAGGTACGAGGTGAGTGGTGACTGCACACCTATGATATGTGATGTCATCAATAGAGTGTAAGGTACGGGGTGAGTGGTGACTGCACACCTATGATATGTGATGTCATCAGTAGGGTAAGGTATGGGGTGAGTGGTGTCTGCACATCTATGATATGTGATGTCATCAGTAGGGTAAGGTACGGGGTGAGTGGTGACTGCACACCTATGATATGTGATGTCATCAGTAGGGTAAGGTACAGGGTGAGTGGTGACTGCACACCTATGATATGTGATGTCATCAGTAGTGTAAAGTACAGGGTGAGTGGTGACTGCACACCTATAATATGTGATGTCATCAGTAGGGTAAGGTACAGGGTGAGTGGTGACTGCACACCTATGATATGTGATGTCATCAGTAGTGTAAAGTACAGGGTGAGTGGTGACTGCACACCTATGATATGTGATGTCATCAGTAGGGTAAGGTACAGGGTGAGTGGTGACTGCACACCTATGATATGTGATGTCATCAGTAGTGTAAAGTACGGGGTAAGTGGTGACTGCACACCTATGATATGTGATGTCATCAGTAGGGTAAGGTACTGGGTGAGTGGTGTCTGCACACCTATGATATGTGATATCATCAGTAGGGTAAGGTACGGGGTGAGTGGTGTCTGCACACCTATGATATGTGATGTCATCAGGAGTGTAAAGTACGGGGTTTGTAGTGACTGCACACCTATGATATGTGATGTCATCAGTAGAGTGTAAGGTACAGTGTGAGTGGTGACTGCACAACTATGATATGTGATGTCATCAGTAGGGTTAGGTACGGGGTGAGTGGTGACTGCACACCTATGATATGTGATGTCATCAGTAGGGTAAGGTACAGAGTGAGTGGTGACCGTACACCTATGATATGTGATGTCATCAGTAGAGTGTAAGGTACAGTGTGAGTGGTGACTGCACACCTATGATATGTGATGTCATCAATAGAGTGTAAGGTACGGGGTTTGTAGTGACTGCACACCTATGATATGTGATGTCATCAGTAGAGTGTAAGGTACAGTGTGAGTGGTGACTGCACACCTATGATATGTGATGTCATCAGTAGGGTTAGGTACGGGGTGAGTGGTGACTGCACACCTATGATATGTGATGTCATCAGTAGAGTGTAAGGTACGGGGTGAGTGGTGACTGCACACCTATGATATGTGATGTCATCAGTAGAGTGTAAGGTACAGGTGAGTGGTGACTGCACACCTATGATATGTGATGTCATCAATAGAGTGTAAGGTACGGGGTGAGTGGTGACTGCACACCTATGATATGTGATGTCATCAGTAGAGTGTAAGGTACAGGTGAGTGGTGACTGCACACCTATGATATGTGATGTTATCAGTAGGGTAAGGTCTGGGGTGAGTGTGGTGACTGCACACCTATGATATGTCATCCAGTAGGGTAAGGTACAGGGTGAGTGGTGACTGCACACCTATGATATGTGATATCAGTAGTGTAAAGTACAGGGTGAGTGTGATGCACCTATAATATGTGATGTCATCAGTAGGGTAAGGTACAGGGTGAGTGGTGACTGCACACCTATGATATGTGATGTCATCAGTAGTGTAAAGTACAGGGTGAGTGGTGACTGCACACCTATGATATGTGATGTCATCAGTAGGGTAAGGTACAGGGTGAGTGGTGACTGCACACCTATGATATGTGATGTCATCAGTAGTGTAAAGTACGGGGTAAGTGGTGACTGCACACCTATGATATGTGATGTCATCAGTAGGGTAAGGTACTGGGTGAGTGGTGTCTGCACACCTATGATATGTGATATCATCAGTAGGGTAAGGTACGGGGTGAGTGGTGTCTGCACACCTATGATATGTGATGTCATCAGGAGTGTAAAGTACGGGGTTTGTAGTGACTGCACACCTATGATATGTGATGTCATCAGTAGAGTGTAAGGTACAGTGTGAGTGGTGACTGCACAACTATGATATGTGATGTCATCAGTAGGGTTAGGTATGGGGTGAGTGGTGACTGCACACCTATGATATGTGATGTCATCAGTAGGGTAAGGTACAGAGTGAGTGGTGACCGTACACCTATGATATGTGATGTCATCAGTAGAGTGTAAGGTACAGTGTGAGTGGTGACTGCACACCTATGATATGTGATGTCATCAATAGAGTGTAAGGTACGGGGTTTGTAGTGACTGCACACCTATGATATGTGATGTCATCAGTAGAGTGTAAGGTACAGTGTGAGTGGTGACTGCACACCTATGATATGTGATGTCTTCAGTAGGGTTAGGTACGGGGTGAGTGGTGACTGCACACCTATGATATGTGATGTCATCAGTAGGGTAAGGTACAGAGTGAGTGGTGACCGTACACCTATGATATGTGATGTCATCAGTAAAGTGTAAGGTACAGTGTGAGTGGTGACTGCACACCTATGATATGTGATGTCATCAATAGAGTGTAAGGTACGGGGTTTGTAGTGACTGCAAACCTATGATATGTGATGTCATCAGTAGAGTGTAAGGTACAGTGTGAGTGGTGACTGCACAACTATGATATGTGATGTCATCAGTAGGGTTAGGTATGGGGTGAGTGGTGACTGCACACCTATGACATGTGATGTCATCAGTAGAGTGTAAGGTACGGGGTGAGTAGTGACTGCACACCTATGATATGTGATGTCATCAGTAGAGTGTAAGGTACAGGGTGAGTAGTGACTGCACAACTATGATATGTGATGTCATCAATAGAGTGTAAGGTACGGGGTGAGTGGTGACTGCACACCTATGATATGTGATGTCATCAGTAGTGTAAAGTACAGGGTGAGTGGTGACTGCACACCTATTATATGTGATGTCATCAGTAGAGTGTAAGGTACGGGGTGAGTGGTGACTGCACACCTATGATATGTGATGTCATCAGTAGAGTAAAGTACAGGGTGAGTGGTGTCTGCACACCTATGACATGTGATGTCATCAGTAGAGGGTGAGGTACGAGGTGAGTGGTGACTGCACACCTATGATATGTGATGTCATCAGTAGAGTAAAGTACAGGGTGAGTGGTGACTGCACACCTATGATATCTGATGTCATCAGGAGTGTAAGGTACAGGGTGAGTGGTGACTGCACACCTATGATATGTGATGTCATCAGTAGTGTAAAGTACTGGGTGAGTGGTGACTGCACACCTATGACATGTGATGTCATCAGTAGAGGGTGAGGTACGAGGTGAATGGTGACAGCACACCTATGATATGTGATGTCATCAGTAGAGTGTAAGGTACGGGGTGAGTGGTGACTGCACACCTATGATATGTGATGTCATCAGTAGAGTGTAAGGTACAGGGTGAGTGGTGACTGCACACCTATGATATGTGAAGTCATCAGTAGGGTAAGGTACAGGGTGAGTGGTGACTGCACACCTATAATATGTGATGTCATCAGTAGAGTGTAAGGTACAGGGTGAGTGGTGACTGCACACCTATGATATGTGATGTCATCAGTAGGGTAAGGTACGGGGTGAGTGGTGACTGCACACCTATGACATGTGATGTCATCAGTAGAGGGTGAGGTACGAGGTGAGTGGTGACTGCACACCTATGATATGTGATGTCATCAGTAGAGTGTAAGGTACGGGGTGAGTGGTGACTGCACACCTATGATGTGTGATGTCATCAGTAGGGTAAGGAACAGAGTGAGTGGTGACCGTACACCTATGATATGTGATGTCATCAGTAGAGTGTAAGGTACGGGGTGAGTGGTGACTGCACACCTATGATATGTGATGTCATCAGTAGTGTAAAGTACAGGGTGAGTGGTGACTGCACACCTATGATATGTGATGTCATCAGTAGGGTAAGGTACGGGGTGAGTGGTGACTGCACACCTATGATATGTGATGTCATCAGTAGAGTAAGGTACGGGGTGAGTGGTGTCTTTACACCTATGATATGTGATGTCATCAGGAGTGTAAGGTATGGGGTGAGTGGTGACTGCACACCTATGACATGTGATGTCATCAGTAGAGTGTAAGGTACGGGGTGAGTAGTGACTGCACACCTATGATATGTGATGTCATCAGTAGAGTGTAAGGTACAGGGTGAGTAGTGACTGCACACCTATGATATGTGATGTCATCAGTAGTGTAAAGTACAGGGTGAGTGGTGACTGCACACCTATGATATGTGATGTCATCAGTAGAGTGTAAGGTACGGGGTGAGTGGTGACTGCACACCTATGATATGTGATGTCATCAGTAGTGTAAAGTACAGGGTGAGTGGTGACTGCACACCTATGATATGTGATGTCATCAGTAGTGTAAGGTAAGGGGTGAGTGGTGACTGCACACCTATGATATGTGATGTCATCAGTAGTGTAAAGTTCAGGGTGAGTGGTGACTGCACACCTATGATATGTGATGTCATCAGTAGAGTGTGAGGTACGGGGTGAGTGATGACTGCACACCTATGATATGTGATGTCATCAGTACAGTGTGAGGTACGAGGTGAGTAGTGACTGCACACCTATGATATGTGATGTCATCAATAGTGTGAGGTATGGGGTGAGTGGTGACTGCACACCTATGACATGTGATGTCATCAGTAGAGGGTGAGGTACGAGGTGAGTGGTGACTGCACACCTATGATATCTGATGTCATCAGGAGTGTAAGGTACGGGGTGAGTGGTGACTGCACACCTATGATATGTGATGTCATCAGTAGTGTAAAGTACTGGGTGAGTGGTGACTGCACACCTATGACATGTGATGTCATCAGTAGAGGGTGAGGTACGAGGTGAATGGTGACTGCACACCTATGATATGTGATGTCATCAGTAGAGTGTAAGGTACAGGGTGAGTGGTGACTGCACACCTATGATATGTGATGTCATCAGTAGAGTGTAAGGTACAGGGTGAGTGGTGACTGCACACCTATGATATGTGATGTCATCAGTAGGGTAAGGTACGGGGTGAGTGGTGACTGCACACCTATGACATGTGATGTCATCAGTAGAGGGTGAGGTACGAGGTGAGTGGTGAATGCACACCTATGATATGTGATGTCATCAGTAGGGTAAGGTACGGGGTGAGTGGTGTCTGCACACCTATGATATGTGATGTCATCAGTAGTGTAAGGTACGGGGTGAGTGGTGTCTGCACACCTATGATATGTGATGTCATCAGTAGGGTAAGGTACGGGGTGAGTGGTGTCTGCACACCTATGATATGTGATGTCATCAGTAGGGTAAGGTACGGGGTGAGTGGTGTCTGCACACCTATGATATGTGATGTCATCAGTAGTGTAAGGTACGGGGTGAGTGTTGACTGCACACCTATGATATGTGATGTCATCAGTAGTGTAAGGTACGGGGTTTGTAGTGACTGCACACCTATGATATGTGATGTCATCAGTAGAGTGTAAGGTACAGTGTGAGTGGTGACTGCACACCTATGATATGTGATGTCATCAGTAGGGTAAGGTACGGGGTGAGTGGTGACTGCACACCTATGATATGTGATGTCATCAGTAGTGTAAAGTACAGGGTGAGTGGTGACTGCACACCTATGATATGTGATGTCATCAGTAGGGTAAGGTACGGGGTGAGTGGTGACTGCACACCTATGATATGTGATGTCATCAGTAGAGTAAGGTACGGGGTGAGTGGTGTCTGTACACCTATGATATGTGATGTCATCAGGAGTGTAAGGTATGGGGTGAGTGGTGACTGCACACCTATGACATGTGATGTCATCAGTAGAGTGTAAGGTACGGGGTGAGTAGTGACTGCACACCTATGATATGTGATGTCATCAGTAGAGTGTAAGGTACAGGGTGAGTAGTGACTGCACAACTATGATATGTGATGTCATCAATAGAGTGTAAGGTGCGGGGTGAGTGGTGACTGCACACCTATGATATGTGATGTCATCAGTAGTGTAAAGTACAGGGTGAGTGGTGACTGCACACCTATGATATGTGATGTCATCAGTAGAGTGTAAGGTACGGGGTGAGTGGTGACTGCACACCTATGATATGTGATGTCATCAGTAGTGTAAAGTACAGGGTGAGTGGTGACTGCACACCTATGATATGTGATGTCATCAGTAGTGTAAGGTAAGGGGTGAGTGGTGACTGCACACCTATGATATGTGATGTCATCAGTAGTGTAAAGTTCAGGGTGAGTGGTGACTGCACACCTATGATATGTGATGTCATCAGTAGAGTGTGAGGTACGGGGTGAGTGATGACTGCACACCTATGATATGTGATGTCATCAGTACAGTGTGAGGTACGAGGTGAGTAGTGACTGCACACCTATGATATGTGATGTCATCAATAGTGTGAGGTATGGGGTGAGTGGTGACTGCACACCTATGACATGTGATGTCATCAGTAGAGGGTGAGGTACGAGGTGAGTGGTGACTGCACACCTATGATATCTGATGTCATCAGGAGTGTAAGGTACGGGGTGAGTGGTGACTGCACACCTATGATATGTGATGTCATCAGTAGTGTAAAGTACTGGGTGAGTGGTGACTGCACACCTATGACATGTGATGTCATCAGTAGAGGGTGAGGTACGAGGTGAATGGTGACTGCACACCTATGATATGTGATGTCATCAGTAGAGTGTAAGGTACAGGGTGAGTGGTGACTGCACACCTATGATATGTGATGTCATCAGTAGAGTGTAAGGTACAGGGTGAGTGGTGACTGCACACCTATGATATGTGATGTCATCAGTAGGGTAAGGTACGGGGTGAGTGGTGACTGCACACCTATGACATGTGATGTCATCAGTAGAGGGTGAGGTACGAGGTGAGTGGTGAATGCACACCTATGATATGTGATGTCATCAGTAGGGTAAGGTACGGGGTGAGTGGTGTCTGCACACCTATGATATGTGATGTCATCAGTAGTGTAAGGTACGGGGTGAGTGGTGTCTGCACACCTATGATATGTGATGTCATCAGTAGGGTAAGGTACGGGGTGAGTGGTGTCTGCACACCTATGATATGTGATGTCATCAGTAGGGTAAGGTACGGGGTGAGTGGTGTCTGCACACCTATGATATGTGATGTCATCAGTAGTGTAAGGTACGGGGTGAGTGTTGACTGCACACCTATGATATGTGATGTCATCAGTAGTGTAAGGTACGGGGTTTGTAGTGACTGCACACCTATGATATGTGATGTCATCAGTAGAGTGTAAGGTACAGTGTGAGTGGTGACTGCACACCTATGATATGTGATGTCATCAGTAGGGTTAGGTACGGGGTGAGTGGTGACTGCACACCTATGATATGTGATGTCATCAGTAGGGTAAGGTACAGAGTGAGTGGTGACCGTACACCTATGATATGTGATGTCATCAGTAAAGTGTAAGGTACAGTGTGAGTGGTGACTGCACACCTATGATATGTGATGTCATCAATAGAGTGTAAGGTACGGGGTTTGTAGTGACTGCAAACCTATGATATGTGATGTCATCAGTAGAGTGTAAGGTACAGTGTGAGTGGTGACTGCACAACTATGATATGTGATGTCATCAGTAGGGTTAGGTATGGGGTGAGTGGTGACTGCACACCTATGACATGTGATGTCATCAGTAGAGTGTAAGGTACGGGGTGAGTAGTGACTGCACACCTATGATATGTGATGTCATCAGTAGAGTGTAAGGTACAGGGTGAGTAGTGACTGCACAACTATGATATGTGATGTCATCAATAGAGTGTAAGGTACGGGGTGAGTGGTGACTGCACACCTATGATATGTGATGTCATCAGTAGTGTAAAGTACAGGGTGAGTGGTGACTGCACACCTATGATATGTGATGTCATCAGTAGAGTGTAAGGTACGGGGTGAGTGGTGACTGCACACCTATGATATGTGATGTCATCAGTAGAGTAAAGTACAGGGTGAGTGGTGTCTGCACACCTATGACATGTGATGTCATCAGTAGAGGGTGAGGTACGAGGTGAGTGGTGACTGCACACCTATGATATGTGATGTCATCAGTAGAGTAAAGTACAGGGTGAGTGGTGACTGCACACCTATGATATCTGATGTCATCAGGAGTGTAAGGTACAGGGTGAGTGGTGACTGCACACCTATGATATGTGATGTCATCAGTAGTGTAAAGTACTGGGTGAGTGGTGACTGCACACCTATGACATGTGATGTCATCAGTAGAGGGTGAGGTACGAGGTGAATGGTGACTGCACACCTATGATATGTGATGTCATCAGTAGAGTGTAAGGTACGGGGTGAGTGGTGACTGCACACCTATGATATGTGATGTCATCAGTAGAGTGTAAGGTACAGGGTGAGTGGTGACTGCACACCTATGATATGTGATGTCATCAGTAGGGTAAGGTACAGGGTGAGTGGTGACTGCACACCTATAATATGTGATGTCATCAGTAGAGTGTAAGGTACAGGGTGAGTGGTGACTGCACACCTATGATATGTGATGTCATCAGTAGGGTAAGGTACGGGGTGAGTGGTGACTGCACACCTATGACATGTGATGTCATCAGTAGAGGGTGAGGTACGAGGTGAGTGGTGACTGCACACCTATGATATGTGATGTCATCAGTAGAGTGTAAGGTACGGGGTGAGTGGTGACTGCACACCTATGATGTGTGATGTCATCAGTAGGGTAAGGTACAGAGTGAGTGGTGACCGTACACCTATGATATGTGATGTCATCAGTAGAGTGTAAGGTACGGGGTGAGTGGTGACTGCACACCTATGATATGTGATGTCATCAGTAGTGTAAAGTACAGGGTGAGTGGTGACTGCACACCTATGATATGTGATGTCATCAGTAGGGTAAGGTACGGGGTGAGTGGTGACTGCACACCTATGATATGTGATGTCATCAGTAGAGTAAGGTACGGGGTGAGTGGTGTCTTTACACCTATGATATGTGATGTCATCAGGAGTGTAAGGTATGGGGTGAGTGGTGACTGCACACCTATGACATGTGATGTCATCAGTAGAGTGTAAGGTACGGGGTGAGTAGTGACTGCACACCTATGATATGTGATGTCATCAGTAGAGTGTAAGGTACAGGGTGAGTAGTGACTGCACACCTATGATATGTGATGTCATCAGTAGTGTAAAGTACAGGGTGAGTGGTGACTGCACACCTATGATATGTGATGTCATCAGTAGAGTGTAAGGTACGGGGTGAGTGGTGACTGCACACCTATGATATGTGATGTCATCAGTAGTGTAAAGTACAGGGTGAGTGGTGACTGCACACCTATGATATGTGATGTCATCAGTAGTGTAAGGTAAGGGGTGAGTGGTGACTGCACACCTATGATATGTGATGTCATCAGTAGTGTAAAGTTCAGGGTGAGTGGTGACTGCACACCTATGATATGTGATGTCATCAGTAGAGTGTGAGGTACGGGGTGAGTGATGACTGCACACCTATGATATGTGATGTCATCAGTACAGTGTGAGGTACGAGGTGAGTAGTGACTGCACACCTATGATATGTGATGTCATCAATAGTGTGAGGTATGGGGTGAGTGGTGACTGCACACCTATGACATGTGATGTCATCAGTAGAGGGTGAGGTACGAGGTGAGTGGTGACTGCACACCTATGATATCTGATGTCATCAGGAGTGTAAGGTACGGGGTGAGTGGTGACTGCACACCTATGATATGTGATGTCATCAGTAGTGTAAAGTACTGGGTGAGTGGTGACTGCACACCTATGACATGTGATGTCATCAGTAGAGGGTGAGGTACGAGGTGAATGGTGACTGCACACCTATGATATGTGATGTCATCAGTAGAGTGTAAGGTACAGGGTGAGTGGTGACTGCACACCTATGATATGTGATGTCATCAGTAGAGTGTAAGGTACAGGGTGAGTGGTGACTGCACACCTATGATATGTGATGTCATCAGTAGGGTAAGGTACGGGGTGAGTGGTGACTGCACACCTATGACATGTGATGTCATCAGTAGAGGGTGAGGTACGAGGTGAGTGGTGAATGCACACCTATGATATGTGATGTCATCAGTAGGGTAAGGTACGGGGTGAGTGGTGTCTGCACACCTATGATATGTGATGTCATCAGTAGTGTAAGGTACGGGGTGAGTGGTGTCTGCACACCTATGATATGTGATGTCATCAGTAGGGTAAGGTACGGGGTGAGTGGTGTCTGCACACCTATGATATGTGATGTCATCAGTAGGGTAAGGTACGGGGTGAGTGGTGTCTGCACACCTATGATATGTGAT
>CM034542.1:58365441-58618245 GCA_020002185.1 Paraescarpia echinospica
GTTCATCTTAGGGGGGAGAGTGGGGAAAGAGGTTCATCTTACGGGGGGCAGTGGGGGAAGAGGTTCATCTTAAGGGAGCAGTGTGGAAGAGGTTCATCTTAAGGGGCAGTGTGGGAAGAGGTTCATCTTATGGCGGCAGTGTGGGAAGAGGTTCATCTTAAGGGGGCAGTGTGGGAAGAGGTCTTATGGGGGCAGTGGGGGAAGAGGTTCATCTTACGAGGGGCAGTGGGGGAAAAGGTTCATCTTACGAGGGGCAGTGTGGGAAGAGGTTCATCTTATGGGGGCAGTGTGGGAAGAGGTTCATCTTAAGGGGCAGAGTGGGAAGAGGTATTATGGGGGCAGTGGGGGAAGAGGTTCATCTTACGGGGGGCAGTGGAGGGGGCAGTGGGGAAAGAGGTTCATCTTAGGGGGAAGAGTGGGGGAAGAGGTTCATCCTGCGGGGGGCAGTGGGGGAAGAGGTTAATCTTATGGGGGGGGGCAGTGGGGGAAAAGGTTCATCTTACGGGGGGCAGTGGGGGAAGAGGTTCATCTTAAGGGAGCAGTGGGGAAGAGGTTCATCTTAAGGGGCAGTGGGGGAAGAGGTTCATCTTAAGGGAGCTATGTAGTGTGGAAGAGGTCCATCTGGTAAAGCAGTGGAAGAGGTTCATCTTAAGGGGCAGTGTTATGGGGGCAGTGGGGGAAGAGGTTCATCTTACGAGGGGCAGTGGGGGAAGAGGTTCATCTTAAGGGGCAGTGTGGGAAGAGGTTCATCTTATGGGGGCAGTGTGGGAAGAGGTTCATCTTAAGGGGCAGTGTGGGAAGAGGTCTTATGGGGGCAGTGGGGGAAGAGGTTCATCTTACGGGGGGCAGTGGGGAAGAGGTTCATCTTAAGGGAGCAGTGGGGGAAGAGGTTCATCTTGAGGGGGCAGTGTGGGAAGAGGTTCATCTTAAGGGGCAGTATGGGAAGAGGTTCATCCTACGGGGGGCAGTGGGGGAAGTGGTTCATCTTAGGGGGGAGAGTGGGGGAAGAGGTTCATCTTACGGGGGGCAGTGGGGAAAGAGATTCATCACTTCGTTCTATTCTTACATAGAAACTAATTCAGCTGATGTGTTCTTTCTCATTGAATTGACCAAGGTACAAGTGCAATTGTGTATATGTGGAATTGTGTGATCACTGACAGTGTGATGATGTGGTCACTGTCAGTGTGTTGATGTGACCATTGACAGTATGTTGATGTGACCACTGAGTGTGGTGATGTGACCAATGACAGTGTGGTGATGTGACCACTGACAGTATGTTGATGTGACCACTGAGTGTGGTGATGTGACCATTGAGTGTGGTGATGTGACCACTGAGTGTGGTGATGTGACCAATGACAGTGTGGTGATGTGACCACTGACAGTGTGGTGATGTGACCATTGAGTGTGGTGATGTGACCACTGAGTGTGGTGATGTGACCAATGACAGTGTGGTGATGTGACCACTGACAGTGTGGTGATGTGACCATTGAGTGTAGTGATGTGACCACTGAGTGTGGTGATGTGACCAATGACAGTGTGGTGATGTGACCACTGACAGTGTGGTGATGTGACCATTGAGTGTGGTGATGTGACCACTGAGTGTGGTGATGTGACCACTGACAGTGTGGTGATGTGACCACTGACAGTGTGGTGATGTGACCATTGAGTGTGGTGATGTAACCAATGACAGTGTGGTGATGTGACCATTGAGTGTAGTGATGTGACCACTGAGTGTGGTGATGTGACCAATGACAGTGTGGTGATGTGACCACTGACAGTGTGGTGATGTGACCATTGAGTGTGGTGATGTGACCACTGAGTGTGGTGATGTGACCAATGACAGTGTGGTGATGTGACCACTGACAGTGTGGTGATGTGACCATTGAGTGTAGTGATGTGACCACTGAGTGTGGTGATGTGACCAATGACAGTGTGGTGATGTGACCACTGACAGTGTGGTGATGTGACCATTGAGTGTGGTGATGTGACCACTGAGTGTGGTGATGTGACCACTGACAGTGTGGTGATGTGACCACTGACAGTGTGGTGATGTGACCATTGAGTGTGGTGATGTAACCAATGACAGTGTGATCGTGTGACTATTGACATGTGTTACTAAATGAGAATCAAAAAACATATTATAAGCTACATCAAGACCCTGAAGGTTTTGCATAATTTAAATGACTAAACATGACATAATTTGACGACAACTACAAAGATGGCGATATAATTACCAATTGACTTGTTGAGAACTGACCTGAGTTACCCTGATGTTGCCCCCAATGAAGAGCAGGGGGTAGGGTGACACCATGGTGGTGTCATACAGGAAGATTAAAAAAAAACAGTGCATTTCACACTGACTTGATATAGAACTGGGGTTACATTCTTGAACAACTTGATGCAATAATTCCAACATTTAACAGTACTTCTTTAACTTTCAATATCTACCTAGATGCACACATACACAGGCCCTATACATATAACACCAGCTGGAAAAAGACCTTTGGGCATATGACGGTTCAGTTATTGTCGTTTAATTAAGTGTCTAACTTTTATAGATTCACTGTTTAAATCAGTTTTAAACAATTGTATGTAAAGCAAGATTTGGGTGCTATACAAATTTTGACCGTTTATTGTTATAATTGTCTTTGAGGTATTTCTGCCTCATCTCTGCCAGCGTGCTCTGCTGCGCCCAGCCTCTGTTCCTGAGTTGCGGTTGGCATCAGCTGCTTTCGGGTTATCTGACTTGATGAAACCCATCTCATGCAGGAACTGGGCAAACTGACGTCTCATGTCCTGTAACATCTAAACACAACACAGGAGGTACACAACTGACATCAGACATTCTTCTTCCAGTAAATGCCCACAATCATTTGGTTGATTATTCTGGCTTTGGGAGTTTAGATAATGGGATGCCAGCTCAGTGAGTACACAACAGGTTTGTTTCCCTGAGTGGGATCTTTTACTTCCCCTGGCATAGACACCAGATAGAAGGGACCAACAGAGGCAACGTTGGGTGAACAAAATTGAACAAGTTTCGACTCGATGGCCAATACCAGTCCGGACCCACCGACCAATCAGCACCAGGATTTGAACCCCAGTTCCTCTGATTGACAGTCCGGCACCCTAACCACTTGACCACCATGCCCCACATTCACAGCAGACATTGTCTTCAAAAGGAAAGCACTACATTATTTATTCTAATGTAATGTTGAAGATTAATACAAGAATAAACATATTAACAGTCTACTGTCTGTGACATTGTTTTTAAAGTCCGAAACAGTATTTGCAATTTAAATGTTGCACCTGCAAATTGTAGAAAGTGCTAAGGTAACACTCAGATGCTAAACAACCTCTGTTGGAAATATTGTGAAGGCCAGACGGGTTAATCACAAAGTCCTTTGATGTTTAGCACAACTGCGTGGTTCCCACGTTCAAGACAACAGATAACATGTGCTGATCGAGGTACACTTTTTTGTATTTGCCCGATGAGTTGCAGAACCTGCCTAGTCCCTGCACCACGTTCAGGGCATCGCGGAGGAACGGTGCACTCTCGTTGGCCTGCGCATAGATGAGGTGCGTGATGTGTACCGCAATGCGTGTAGTTCGCCAGTGGTTGCATCATCTTGATCAGAGCCTGGCAACCCTGGTATTTGACCGACATGTTGCTGGCTCCGTCATACGTTTGCGCTCACAGGTGCGTGATGGGGAGGTTGAGTCTGAGCAATGCGTCTTGCAGCATGTTGCTGAGGCTGGCACCAGTCGTCTCAGATACGTTGTACAGGCCGACGAAGTCCTCGACAACGTCGTACGCATCGTCTACATATCGCACGCATATCGCCTCCTGTTCAACGCCTTGCACGTCTTGGGTGCCGTCAACAATTACCGCAAAAAGGCCAACGTTCTTGCAAATATTTCGCAGCACCATGTGTGCCTTGATCTTCAATAGCTCGTCTCGTACGGTAACGCTGGCGTAAGAGGTTGTGGGCCTCAGCCACCTCTTTAACAAGTCATCATCGCCGCTCCACACCTCTAAATACTTTGCGAAGTTGCCGTCGCTTGCCTCTTTGCCGCGTATTGCTGCGCCTTCACGCCTGAAGCCGCTCTGTCCGACTGCAGGGTCGCCACTATCTTCAACGGAGCGTTGTGCGCCTTCCTTTGCTCATCCAGATGGTACGCGCTTAACTGCGCGTCACCGTCGTTGTTGGAAGACCGGAATCTCAAGTTGCTATGAGAAATCATGAGCGCAGGTGTCTTTTGGTGGATTTTGAATTTCTCAATTGCCTTCTTCCAATTGAAAAATCCCTTCGAGACGAATGTGTCCTCAGAATAGCGCGCCATGCCGGCCAAGTCAATGCATGCTGCATTTGCACAGGTAAAGCAGGAGACTCCGCCAACGTCAGCGTCAAAGTGGAGCCATGGAAAGCTATCAAACCACGTGCGCTGAAAACACAGCGTTCGCTTGCGAGCCGTTGCACACTGGTATGCATGCAGCCGACGTCCCTTGGCTGGTATGGCACCGACGGCAAGGTGGGTAACCGTGTCTGAGCTGTGCCGCATCTCGCTGTTTCATCATCAACATCTTCACCGACAACTTCTGTCACTAATGCACGCGGATTATAAAAAAAATAATTAGTATCGTTATACAAAGATATACTACCAGAGTGTAGGAAAATAATAGACGGGACTGATCAGTTATGCTATATGCTTGCAAATATATTTTTCTTCTGAAATAAAAAAGTGGGGAGGACATTTCCTATGCTGTCCCCCACGCTACAAAGTGGGGGGACGCATCCCGCCGCCCCCCACCGATCAATGCCTTTGCATTATAATATGACACATTTTAAGATTACAATATAAAAAGGTGTACAATGAGGATGCTGGATACTCCCACTAAGACTAGAAAATAAGTCGCTACCGTGGGAGCCACACATAGTATAATTATAGTTAAGTTTCTGTTGAAAAAAAAAATATAGACATAAGCAGTAACATAAAATAAGATACATCGTCAGTGAAAAAAAACAGGGTAGATTATTTTATTTAAGATGTGTTTTCATATAATGTGGTGAGGAAAGCAAGTAAAAGTATGTTATGGTGTTTGGGTGTGGGTGAAGTCATTGTGGTTGACTGCGTGTATACAAGCAGGCGTAACAGTTAATGTTTGTGCACGTGTTGTTGTAATTTTGAATGAAATGGTTCTTAGCGTAATTTAAAAAAACATGTAAATTGTGTGTATACAGTTTAGCTATCACACTAAGGGAAGTGTTGTTAATTGTGTTTGGTAAACTGTATTTAAGATATAGTTTTGCAAATGAATGATTTGTACCGTAAATGTGAATTTTGTGTTGGTTGAGTGTATTGTGACCATGAATCATGGTATTTGTAGCTATTTTCCAATGTAGAAGGTCAGCAGGTAATTTGTTATGTATAAATTTATAGTAAAATTTCACTTCTTGAAGGGCTAAAATATCATTCACTTTTAGTAAGTTTAATTTGTTGAATAACGGGTCAGTGTGAGCATAAAAATGACTCAAAGTTATTATGCGTATAGCCCGTTTCTGAAGTTGATTAATTCTTTCAGAGTGGTACCCCATGTTGTTAAACAGTCAGTTATGTGTGGTACTAATAATGTATTATATAACAATTATTATCTTTATTCTCATTGGCAGAATTTGTTTAAGTCTATTTAGTATACCGATTATTCTGGAACATTTGTTTAATACATTTTCGGAGTGTTTTTTCCAGTTTAGATGCGTAACCAATGATAATCCCAGGAAATTAAAACTGTCAACTTTTGTAATTATGCTATTATTGATTTTAAGATTAGGTGTGTTAAATGTTTTTGGGTGAGTGGAAAACCATGAATTTAGATTTAGTTACGTTAAGAGAAAGTTCATTTATTTCTAGCCATTCATTATTTTTTGGAGTTCTTCATTAATTAATGTTTCAGCATCATCGGGGTGTGAGAGTGTGATATTGTTCATTGTACTTAACAAAGTAGTGTCGTCTGCATAGGATATAAAATTGAACATTTGGCTCGCTTGAGAAAAGTCATTAACTTAAATAATAAACAGAATCGGTCCAAGAATGGAGCCTTGGGGTACTCCGGTTTCTATAGATAAGATATCAGACTTAATTTCTACATTTTGTGTTTTATTTGATAGATAACTTTCATAAAGTTTCAGCAACACTCCTTCAATGCCGTAATGTTTTAATTTACAAAGTAATGTGTTGTGGTCTAAGGTGTCAAATGATTGAGAGAGATCAAGAAATGTGTTAAAAGGTACCTCATTATTATCCATGTAGGTTGTTATTCGATCTGCAAGGTCTAATGCAGCATATTCCGTCGAGTGACCAGAACGGAAGCCATACTGGGATTTCGAAAAAAGTTTGTTACTTTCAAAATAGGAAAATAGTTGATTTCCCATAATTTTTCCAATACTTTAAATATAGCTGGCAGAAGAGAAATTGGTCTATAGTTGTTGATTATTGATGGGTCACCGTTTTTAAATAACGGAATGACTTTGGCCACCTTTAGTTTGTCAAGGAATATTCCTGTATTAAAAACTTTATTTGTAAGTAGCGTTAAGGATTTTATTATCTTAGGTGCGATTTGTTTTAGCAAATTGGTTGAAATGAAATCAGACCCGGTACTATTCTTAAACGGAAAGTTGTCTATTGTTTTTTGTATAATTAGTTCTTCAACGTTGTTAAGTACAAATTTGCAGTTAAAATATTTATCAAAGTAATTTCTAAATTCTTCGTCACCTAAATATGTTATGTTATTAACCAGTTTTCGGCCGATATTTGTAAAGAAGGTGTTAAATACGTTAGCTATATCTAAAGTGTTTGTAGTTTCTATATTATTTATACTGAATGATTCGGGAAAACAATTCTCATTGTTTTTTCTTGA
Organism: Paraescarpia echinospica; assembly: GCA_020002185.1. Classification (NCBI taxonomy): domain Eukaryota; kingdom Metazoa; phylum Annelida; class Polychaeta; order Sabellida; family Siboglinidae; genus Paraescarpia; species Paraescarpia echinospica. The sequence goes on from CM034542.1 coordinate 58,372,355, forward strand.
AATAATTTCATTTATAGCTTTCCACGTGTTTCCGATATCAGATTCATATTTAGCGAAAATGGACGCAAAATATGTTGTTTGGATTCACGTAAGCTTCTCTTTAATATGGTACCATAAGTTTTTAAGCTAATACGCATAATTTCGTATTCCCTTGAATTAGGATTGGTAACAATTTCATGCAATACCGCAGTGGACACAACCGCTCCGAAGCTTTGCAGTCATATTGTGAACTGATACAACGCGGCTGCACGAAAATAAGTCATAGACCCTGCAAATGTCCGAAGGCACTATGTCAAACGACCTCGTTCCAAATTGTCGTGGCCAAAGATCTCCAAAAACACGAGCAGAGGTGTTTCCACGTATAAGAATAAATGCTATCACATAAAGACGCAATATTGAAAATGTGATGCGTTTATGACAAAATGCATAACCTTAAATTCTAGTGTGGAACTTACCTTTTGCGCTTTGTCTTTGAGGAGTCATAAATACTGGATACTGCGATATATAAGAACTTACCTTTTACTTTACCTGGATTAACTAGATACACTATAATATTAAATATAGAAGGTGTATTGCACCGAAAACGTGCCTATTCCTCGAGTTTTTTCTCACGAGAAGGTCTCTTACCCGTACCTTTGTTTATGAAACAACTTCTAACGCTTTTACGTGGAGATAGACTACGTCATAATACCAAATTGTGACGTAGAGTTAACTAGATATTAAACATTTGAAAACGGTCAGAAGACGATAACTCGTAAAGTGGGGACAGAAATTGTCAATATTAATTATTAAATGATTCGGAACATTATTCGGCTTCGTGAATAGTCGTGCTGCATTCCCTTGTTCACCGCAGGAAATCGGCTGACGTGATATCTCAAATCCGAGAGTTGTTAATGACGACGAAAACAGCTAGAAATCGATCGGCCTTTATCAAACAGTGAACGTTTGCTGGTGCGGCGGTAACGACATCAACATAGTGAAATAACACGACGCGAGGACAGTATATAATAGGAGCAAACAAATCACGAGGTAATTGCCGCGGGTCGTTTACTGAGGGCGGACGTAGGTCCACTACTTGGCACTAAGACATTAATGCTAGCATAAGCTGGACGAGACGACAGATTTAGCCTCAGGTCGGCAAAGGCAGGACACACACCTAGGTTCTTCTCTAAGTGTAAGTTACGACGAGACGACAGGCTCAGGTCGGGCAAAGGCAGGAAACACACCTAGGTTCTTCTCTAAGTGTAAGTAACCACGATGTTGTCACTACATGTCCTTTTTGAGTAAAAACGTTTCAACACCACGGCTACATAAATGCAGTAGGATTCATTAGGCCTATCGAACGACACACAGCGGTAAGCCTTTGGCCTAATTTATATTTCCTGCGCAGTAGTAACGCAATGTCGTCTTTCGTGTAGCAAAACATTCCTTGCCACAGGAATAGCAAAACAAAAGATAGGTCTGACACAGGATTTGAGAAATGCCTACCCACAAACACCCCACCCCACCCCGATCCCTCCGGTCAATAAGGCTATGGTAGATGTTCCAATATTTGAAGGTTTTTCCCGTAAACACGTTCTTTGCAGAGTCCAGTGGCGCTTCTTCCGAACACTATTTCAATCGGCTGTACGTTGTTTACAAGCATTCACTTTTATACCTGACTGTTTTGCTTCTTAAAAATAATGTGAGCATACATTTTAAACAAAATACAGTCAGAAATCATAACGTATTACCTGGGTATCCACGGAAACCCCGAAACAGCCATAGCTAAAATCACTAAAAAAATAGCACTTCAAAATAACACTGATTTCCGTTTCTATCTCAGCTGCGTACCGCGATGCCGGAGCTCCGTTGTCCGGGCTTCCCGAACTGCAAGCGGCACTACAAGTATTTCGGCGGCCTGAAGGCTCACGCCCTCGCGTGCGAGCACGCCGCCAAACGTCTCCTCAAGCGACCTCCCTCACAGCCGGACTATCGCATTGGCTTTAGCATGGCGGAAGTAGTCGTCTTTAAAGGGAACCATGAAAATGGCAACGACAGGATCTGTCGCCAGAACATGATCATCTACAACCCGAAGCAGGTGATCACGTGGTTCGACGCATAACGGGCAACTGAGAAACGTTAGGTCCGACTTTTCGCGACATAGCTGTCTGTGCCGTTGCTGACAACGTCTTGGAAAACTCGTCTGCTGCAGACACCGTAGCGTAGCCTCAGCGCCGCCTTCGTCTCCGCTTGGTCGTGCTGTTAACGGTGTTTCTCCCATGTGCGACACGTTGAGGTATATGGCCAGCACAGACTTCATCAAGTGGACATATCGTGCAGTCCCTTGACGGGGCGACATAGGCGCGGCCAGATTCACAACGTTAGTAGGTTGTACCGTAACATGTCTTCACATCACTGGCTCCAAGCAATGAAAAGACAATCCGCTGACGTTTTTTTTAAATTGCATTTTCTTTTCGAAACGTCCTCTCGTCGAAACAAGGTTCTCTCGCAAAACCAAATGCAATGGAAATAATGAAATCCCACAATTGCAGTGCATACTTGATACCACCGGTTTATCACGCAAACGGCGGCAATTCCCAGACGGCGTCATAACTATGGTCTGCTTGACTCTGTGTCGTTCTAGAGTAGTGATTTAATGCAAACACAGTAACATTGGAAATACATTGACCTACGCTATCACATTGTTCTTTTGCAATTAAACAACCAACCATCTAGACTGAGAACGTTCAGTTACTTGGAGGACGATAGCTCACCCGTGGTTTCTTATCGTGAGACTTACAGGACGTACCTATTGATAGTACCATGCTAAATCAGTTCTTATTGTATGTTAGTTGTACAGTTGTATTTGTACATTCGTTGATACTTTAAAAAAAAATAAAAAATTAGATGGGAACGAATAAAAATGTGCTTTTGATTGAATAATTGTGAACTGCAAATATAAAGAGATATAAAATGCACTACTTTGCTGTTGTTTGGTTTGTCTGCCGCGACCGGTGTGTATGGCCAACATTGTGTTTTGCGTAGATCACAAAATCTTTGTGTAGTTCTAACAACTGCACCGTGCGTATGCGTGTGAACGCATGCGTGCGTATACGCGCGTGCGTGCGTGCGTGCAAAACACCGATGAAATAGATATATGGGAAAGCACCTAGGTTGGGTTGTTTTCCCATTCAAATGTGGAAAGAGGATGTTTCCACAAGACAATAATGGATATGAGAAACAGTGTGGGTAATGGATGAGTAGTACCTGACGCACGGTGTTGTAGCATCAGTGGATATCAGCAATACCTGACGCACGGTGTTGTAGCATCAGTGGATATCAGCAGTACTTGACGCACGGTGTTGTAGCATCAGTGGATATCAGCAGTACCTGAGGCATTGGTGTTATAGCATCAGTGGATATCAGCAGTACCTGACGCACGGTGTTGTAGCATCAGTGGATATCAGCACTACCTGACGCACGGTGTAGTAGCATCAGTGGATATCAGCAGTACCTGAGGCATTGGTGTTATAGCATCAGTGGATATCAGCAGTACCTGACGCACGGTGTTGTAGCATCAGTGGATATCAGCAGTACCTGACGCACGGTGTTGTAGCATCAGTGGATATCAGCAGTAACTGACGCACGGTGTTGTAGCATCAGTGGATATCAGCAGTACCTGACGCACGGTGTTGTAGCATCAGTGGATATCAGCAGTACCTGAGGCATTGGTGTTATAGCATCAGTGAATATCAGCAGTACCTGACGCACGGTGTTGTAGCATCAATGGATATCAGCACTATCTTACGCTCGGTGTTGTAGCATCAGTGGATATCAGCAGTATCTGACGCACGGTGTTGTAGCATCAGTGGATATCAGCAGTAACTGACGCACGGTGTTGTAGCATCAGTGGATATCAGCACTACCTGACGCACGGTGTTGTAGCATCAGTGGATATCAGCAGTACCTGAGGCATTGGTGTTATAGCATCAGTGGATATCAGCAGTACCTGACGCACGGTGTTGTAGCATCAGTGGATATCAGCACTATCTTACGCTCGGTGTTGTAGCATCAGTGGATATCAGCAGTACCTGACGCACGGTGTTGTAGCATCAGTGGATATCAGCAGTACCTGACGCACGGTGTTGTAACATCATTATTCCAAAGAAGGCGTATTGCACGGTTGCACCACCTATGCATTATAGAGGTATCAGCCTAACGCTCGTGTGGCTACGAATATATTACAATAATACAATTGCTTTCTACTAAACGTAATTACTAATTAGACGACATGTAAGTACCATCATTAGGACGAACGGGAATGGTCAACTGCCAAATACGCACAAGAGATGATGTACTTAATAAAAAAGAACTTTTATAAATTTCAGAAAAAAACATGACAACATCTATCGGGGAGAAATCACGAGTCACAACTCCAACATTTGTTGGGGCCATCAATATGGAAAGACAACAACCAGACATATGCAAACCGGAGGAGCTACTCCGAGGCAGTGATTGAGGGTGCAAGGAGAAAAGAGAGAGTGTTTATGGGCGATTCAATTCTGAGAAAAACAGACAAGACTATATGCGAGGGGAAGGACCTTGTTGTATGTCTACCGGGGGCTAGGATAGAGCATGTGACCGAAAGGGTAGAGAAGGTATTGGGGCATGGCAAGGGAGGGTCTATACTAGTACACGTAGGGACAAACAATGCAGACAAGGAGGGAACAACTGGGGTAGTTCAGAAGTACAGACATCTAGTAACGAAGCTAAAGAAGACAAGAGTGGAACAGGTTGTTCTCTCAGGAATTTTGCCAGTAATGGGATGAAGGGGGGCAACATACAGAAACTGTAAGAGGATGGCGATCAATGCACTAGTTGTGCAGATGTGTGAAGAAGAGGGCGTGGGATTCATTTATGGGGGTACTTTGTTGGGAGGGAAGATATGTACATGAGAGATGGCCTCCATCTTAGTGGAAAGGGGCAGCAGTTTTTCTCAGAGAACCTGCTGCGATCTGTTGACAGTAGGACAGGTTGCATCTATTTAAACTAGATTCGCAGGGGGGACTCACAGAAAAGCCTGAAAATGGAGGCATATATAAAGACAGCACAAATAAATCAGCAAATAACAGTCTGGAAAACTCTTCTGAAGCTGGATATAAATGTGTTTGTTTAAATGCAAGGAGTATAGTAAACAAAAGAAATGAACTAAACGTAATGGTAGAAGATATTGACCCTCATATAATAGGTATAACCGAATCCTGGACCACCACCGATATATCAGATGCTGAATTGGGACTGACAGGATATGTAATGTTTAGAAAAGATAGAATAGGAAGAAAGGGAGGTGGAGTTATTTTATATATTAAAGAATCTATCCAGGCTTATGAAATAAAATTAGAAAGAGAAGCAGATTGCGAAGAAGCTGTTTGGTGTAACATAGTTACAGGAAACTCAACGTTAACAGTTGGGTTAGTTTATCGAAGTCCAAACATAATCATAGAAGAGAATGAAAAAATACAAAACGCTATAAGGGAAGTAAGCAAACGGGACTGTATTATTATGGGGGATTTTAACCACGGACATATACAATGGAAATCTCTTCAGAGTATGGGTAGTGAGGACCACAAGTTTTTAGTTTTAGTACAAGATAGTTTCCTTTCTCAACATGTGCTAGAACCAACCAGGGGTGAGAATGTGTTAGACTAGTTTTGTCCTCACAGAATGAATTAGTTGACAATGTCAAGATATGTGAGCCACTGGGGAGTAGCGATCACAACCAGATACATTTTACCATCAAAGTAAAATCAGAAGGGAATAGTAAAAAGCAGTATAGGAGAAATTTCCACAAAGGAAGGTATAAGGACATGAGGAAATATTTAGCAAAGATAGACTGGAATAACACACTAAAAATAAGACAGCAACAGAATGCTGGGATATAATGTGAAATTAAGTGCATAGTCGATAAATTTGTACACTTAAAAAAAACAAGGGAAACGGTCCAAAAAGAAACACTTATCAAAAGAAGCCATTAGAAAAAATAAGTATAAACAAATGATGTGGAAGTCATATATATGTACTGGAAATGATGAAGACTACAACAATTAGCTAGTAATATAAAACATGACAGCAAGAGTTTGTATGCGTATGTTCGAAGCAAACAGAAGTTCAAGATATGGTCGGTCCTCTAGAAGATAGTGCTGGAAATATAATATCAGAGGGATTCTTAATGGCAGAAGACCTGAATGAGTACTTTAGTTCAGTGTTTACCAGAGAAGATATTAGTTCACTGCCAGTACCAGAGGCGAAGTTCAAGGGGGCAGATTCAGACTATTTAGGACAATTAATTGTAACCCCGGAAATGGTAGCTAAGAAAATAAGGGCTATGAAGGATAATAAATCACCTGGAGTGGATGGGATTCCAAACTACTATTGGAAATTGTAGAACAAATTAGCGTACCACTTGCAACAATTTTCAATTTGTCATTAGAAGAGGGAGTGGTTCCTTTAGAATGGAAAGAGGCAAACATTATACCGTTATTTAAAAAAGGTTCGAGAAACAAGTCAGATAACTATAGACCAGTGAGTTTAACATCAGTGATTTGCAAATTATTATAAAGACTAATTAAAGATCACATGGTGGATTTTCTTGTTAAACAAAACTTGATAAACCCATCTCAACATGTTTTTTTTAAAGCGAGGTCATGCTTAACAAATATGTTATGTTTTTTGGAAGACATCACTAAGTGGGTAGATGAGGGATCACCGGTAGATATCGTTTACTTAGATTTTCAAAAAGCTTTCGACAAAGTACCACATCAAAGATTACTGCTTAAACTAAGGCCCATGGCATAGGAAATGGTATAATAAACTGGATAGGTAAATGGCTGATTGACAGAAGACAACATGTAGTAGTTGATGGGGAGGCGTCAAACTGGAAATCAGTATTGAGTGGGGTACCACAGGGATCAGTACTAGGACCTATATTATTCTTAATATATATCAACGATTTGGATGATGAAATAACAAGCAAGGTGTTGAAATTTGCGGATGATACAAAAGTGTTTAGAAGGATTAAAAGTGATGGAGATAGACGGCATTTACAAGATGATCTTGACAGGTTGATCAAATGGTCTGAAAAGTGGCAAATGCTGTTCAATTTTGGGAAATGTAAATGCCTCCACGCAGGACATGGGAACGAAGAAGTAGAATATACAACGGGGGGTACTGTACTAAGTACTACTGTAAAAGAAAAGGACTTAGGGTTAACCATTAGTGCTGATATGAAGGTTTCAGAGCAGTGCGGAATTGCAGCTTCAAAGGGAAATCAAATCCTTGGATTAATTAGGCGAAACATAACGTATAAGGAAAAAGAGCTAATAATACCGCTGTACAAAACAATAGTTAGGCCTCATTTAGAATATTGTATTCAAGCGTGGAGGCCATATCGCAGGAAGGACATAGATATGCTAGAAAGAATGCAGAGGAGAGCAACTAAAATGATACCAAAACTGAGGGATCTTAGTTACGAAATACGCCTAAAAAATGCGGATTAACAACACTAGAGACCAGGAGATTGAGAGGAGATCAGATAGAAGTGTTTAAAATATTGAATGGTTATGAAAATATTGATAGAAATATTTTTTTTCAGTTAAGAAAGATAGAAGGACTAGAGGACATGAAGTTACATTAGCAAAGGAGCAGAGTAGATTAGATATAAGAAAGTTTTCATTTTCACAAAGGACTGTAAATGAATGGAACAGATTATCTGCTGATTGTGTGGGTGCTAGTAGCGTGAATATGTTTAAAAATAAAATCGACACATACCTCAGACGGGCGGGATACACATAGATAAAAGGGTCGGACTCTCGATAAGCCAAAGGGCTTCCTTGTCCACCTGCCACCTAGAGTTAATTCTCTGGGTGGCAATCTTGTTAAATCTTGTTAAATGTCTATAATAAAATACTTAATTACGCGCCTTTACTGCACTCCTCATTCTACGAAGCTTGCGATGGTCCATTCGCTCGATGTGAAATATAGTCGACCCTTTGTTTGTCCATCCAATGCCATAACGATATAATTGTTATATGCCATTCTTTGCCAACCAACAATTAAGAAAGCAGATGTTCGTTTGAATCATTCAACAATAACATGATTAGGGCCTAAGTAGTTGCACATCCGCGATCACCGGCAGACATGCGAATATATATCTTGTAACGTTGCAATATATTGCAGTCGAGACAAATCTAAGTAAATAGCCGCGGATTAATGGATAGGCAAACTAAACAAGAGTAGAAATAAGCAGACACAAGAGTCAGCTGTTAGTCACACAGGCTTATGCAAACAATAAACAACGTCACACGTACGTTCTTCGTGTTCGACAACGATTCCTCCGTTTACCGGAGCTCTTTGTTATCTCTTAGCGTTCACGTCATAATGTCTGACAGTGACGTTCCGGGCTTTTATTTCACTTTTATCATCCTTGAAGGCATCCATGTGACGACTTTACATATAATGCCAAGAAGACGCAATAATTATTATTAAAAGTGTTATTTTCGCTGCCGCATTACTAATATTCGGCTTCAAGAATAACCCCGTATCTTTCTATTCCTCGCATTACGAAGTCGGATGACGTCATATTTAAAACACGTGGCTGGCTAAAAACGAGGACAATCGCAAGAAACAGACCGCCTTCTCTCAAACAGTGAACAGTCGCTGGTGTGACGACAAATACTTCGACACAGTGAAATAACGCGACGTGAAACCACGATAATAGGTAAGGTATACCACATGGACATCTCAGCTTGTGTGTCGTACAGACGGCACGGACGTAGGCGGTAGGCAAAAATGCTAGGCATAGGGGGATCCAGTCGGGCAGGGGGAATGTATACCTTTGGAATTTGGTGTGCCCCCTAGACCTTTTTAATGTGACCCCGTTATGTGACCCCCAGACCTTTGCAACGTGCCCCCGTTTAGATTAGAAGAAGCTGACGTTACGGCGGCGAAAAATGTCATCGGTGGAGTCGAGACAGCGGTGAAGCTGAAGCAAAGGCGGCGCGGCGGCAACAAATGTTCAACAGCACTTTCGATGTCAAGATCCGACAGCGCGGCAGCGGAGTCGTGCTCCGACTCAGACCACCGAATGTGAATTTGGTTCGGCCGCCAATGGAGGTTTTGACGAGGCTAAAGGGGTGCAATTGGAGGTTTTTGCCTCCCTCCCAGACTACCCTCTCTAGATCCGCCCCTGGTACGCCCTAGGTCCACTAGTTGTTAACAACATTGGAATGAAGAAATTTAAAATTGTGTACTCTTTGCAGAATGTTTAAACATATTGTTGATTTAGAGTATGATTTGGTGAAACCAGCTACGACAGATAGAATATGCCAATTTAGATGTGGAAATCATAATCTCTGAATCAGATTTTGATACACCGATTACGTTCCTTATTGAATGTCCCTATCGAGCGAGGTGCCGGGTGGTTCTTTAATCCGTTGTCCACGCATATTAGGCATCTCCCGCAGAATGTGGGACGCGCCCGTGAAATCAGTTTCAGCAAAAGAGCGAAACGACTAAAAGTTGTTTTATACCTGTCAACTGTTTGTGTTGAAGTCCGGGAGAATCGTCAGCGGCTCAGCACGCTTCCCGCGTCGCGCTGTGTCGTCGCGCTGTCTCGAATCTTGATATCGGAAGACTGGAGGTGCTGATAATTTGTTCGTCACCGCACTGCCATAACTTCAGCTTTTCATGTCTTTCGCTGTCTTGGCACGACTCGTGACATCGGGAGACAAAGGGAGGGTACTGTTGAACATTTTCTTAGAAAATCCGGGAGAGTTGCCTGTATTCCGGGAGACTGGGAGATACACCCAAAATCCGGGAGACTCCCGGATTTTACGGGAGAGTTGGCACGTATATTGTTTTCATTGCAGCGTGCCCTCGTGATGCCGGAGATACGTTGTCCAGGCTACCCTAAGTGCAAGCGGCACTTCAAGACCGCCATGGGAATGAAGGGACACGCGATTGCCTGCGACCACGCCGCCACGCACGTCCTCAAGCGGCCCATGGCCATACGCCCGGGCCACGTACGGGCATCAAAGGTCCCCGAAAGGGTGATCTTTTGCGAAAACCACGAGATGGGCAACGACAAGATCTGTCGCCAGAACATCACCATCTTCACGCCGGACTGTCTGCTGCACCCGCGGTTCTCGTAACGTGTAACGCAGAATGTACGTCCAAATGAACGCCCTAACGCAAGTGGTGATACGCCACTCACAACCAACAACTGAGAACGCTGAAGACATGAATAATGCAGCAATAATGTTGATCCTTCCACGTCCGCGATCATTGCAGTGTTGTTACGTCGTGGTAACTTGTTTCGTTGGAGACCAGAACCAGTAGAATCGGCAAAGAACGATCGGCCTTGAACAGCATGGAATATAACAATATCAAGAACTTACTATAACCTAAACAGAAACAGTTGTAAATAAAGAGTCCAGTCTCAATTCAGTGGTTCTTAGCCTGGTTGTACACAATATTTAGCAGTGCTGACATGAGGGTGTGTCATGGGTCTTAACCTCACATTTAGACACAATTTAGACAAGACTTATTAGGATGAAATCGCATTCCCAATTTCCCACCCTAGATCTTCAGAGGTCCCTTGCTCTAATGATGACATGTCCCTGATCACAATCTTCACTTGCCTCACGATTCCTGTATGTTACACCACAGAACCCATTTTTTTTTAATCTAAAAAGTTTTTTATATCATGCCATTTATAAAAATCCACCTTCCACCAACATAACCTGGTTTTATGGCCAACCCCCCTTATTTTAGGACCAACCTCCCTGTTTGTACCACTCTCCCTTTGAAATAATCAAACTATTATCAGAGTTATTTTAACATGATCCATTCACATGTTCCCATTGAACATGACGGTTCTTTCAAATGATGTTTCAGAAGTATGCACATTTCTTAAACCAACTGTGCACATTACCAACACAACATAAGTTGCTTTACCCAAAAATGTATTATGTAATGGCAAATGGTTTGCTTTAGGTGAAGCAGAGACTCATATAATACTATTAATAAGTAAGAATAATGTTGCTAACAAACACATTCTGTCATATACATACTTGTATTTCTCAGTGGTTGATACAACTCTCAGAAGATGACAACGTGTCTTCAACCATTACACATACATTATCAAAACCAGACATTCACAAAGTCTGTGTTTCTTGCTTGGTAGTGTATCTTTGTGATTGTATCCAATGTCATTAATTCTCTAAGGTGCCCTTCACTAAAATGTCAATACCAATCTACAGCACAGTTTCAACTTGTTTCACTCCTCTGAATCCGGTGGAATTCCGAGTTCTGCATCGGTCCATTTTGCGGGATCTGGGTATTCAAAGTGACCCTACAAATGGAGAGAAAAATGTGTATTGGATAATTTCTGAAACCACATTGCAACCCACAATAGTAAAAAATGGCATAGATCAAGTGAATAAGTGATTGATGTTGTGACTATATCATTATGTCAGGGTTGGCAGTTTCTTTTGGAGATTAATTATGTTTGTGGTTTAATCCAAGTTTTCCTGAAAGAAAGGTTTCCAAGTTTTTGTTAAAGAAAGTGGATGGAATAGCATTTGGAAGGAGGTTTTATAATTTGGTGATCTGGTCTCATATTAAGATGATTTTTAGCATGCAATGGCATCTACATGCAAAGAAATATGTGAACTGACATAGCAAAGCAGGTACAGCCGAATTAATTTGCAAAATTATGAAATGGAGTTTTGTACGTTTTTAGATTCCACAGACCACAAGATTTAAAATGATCCCTCATTTATTGAAATACTGTACCTTCAGTAAATTTTTTTTTATTTAGTTTTAGCCAAACTGAAGCAAACTGATTTTGACTCACATTGTCTATTGTTTGTTAATATTTGGGTTCGTGAATTTGATTAGTTTTGCATTGTTTGTCAAGGAAAATAAACAATAGTTGGAAAGATGAGATTATAAGTTATATAAATGCATTTCTGCCAAAATGAAAGGAACATGATGTGGAGTTATTTTTTGGCTCCTGTGCAGAATATGCCTGTGCCACTTTCTACCACGTTCGCTGTGGCAGGTCATGTGATACCTATTAATTCAGAATCATAAACTACACAATGATGAGAATTCTGATGTAATTATTTCAGATGAAATTCAGATGAAAAAATTGAAATCATATGAAAACAAATCCTACATACATTTGTATGCCTTCTAATAGCTTTCTTAGTTTCATAATTATTACCGTGGGACAGGTAACCGTGGGGATAACCCTTTTTCACAAATATAATTATCATAACAATGGAGTCATGTCTATCCCAGTCTAACACTTAGTAACAGTGTCTATATAAGACTGGTGCTTTAAAAAGACACAACTACCAGTTTACATAGTTATGATAATTAATTCATAGTTATAGAACTCTCCCCATCTATTAACCACTAACATAATGGTAATATAATTACATTTACATATTTAACAAACAGCAACAACCACAAATGTTACTGTAAGCACATTTTGAAATATTTCCAAAATGTATTCATAAATGTAGACAAAGCAAAACAATTCAGTTATCAATTTACCAAGGTCAATTTACGACAAGTTAACACATTTAACATCACAAATTAATTAGGTTAATAATATTATAAGGTAACTTCTTTTGCACCTAAATCCTTGGAAACCAAGTCGCCTGTCACAGTATTTGAATGTAAAGGGCAGTGTCGGTACTTACGATCATGTGGCTGAAGTCATACCACAGATGGTAGAACATCCAGTACCACATTCCAGCCATCAGCGTCTCTGCCATGATGGACACCACCTTGCCTGGCTTCTTGATGGTCTGGCGGTATGTCCACCTACAAACACACAGCTGCTGCATTATTCTATATTTATACACTGTACTATGAAATTATTTTTATATTTTATAGACGTTCACATTAATGTTAAATTGTTAACATGTAATGTCACCTTGTCTCAAACTGGTACTTAAAAAAACATGTTATGTCCACATTGAAATGAGATATTGTTTACCTCATTTCAATGCTGAAATAAACATCTCTTACCCAACAGTAGCACCACTCAGTGGGCTGTAAAGCAACCAAATGGTTGGCTGTAGCCTAATCTAAATGTACACTGTAACACGCATCTAAGAGTGACGGCAGTATATTTCATGATAGCTATGTTGACGATAAAATGGATAAATCAGTTTAGATAAGATAGATCATAAGTCTGCTCTGAACAAGTTCTGTCTGTGACACTCTATTTGTTAAATATTAGCAACAATTAACGTTATACATATGGCCGAACAGCAAAACCCAAATTCGAGTAAATCCTAAATCTAGCCTGGCTAATAACAAATGTGGCCTGTTTGGATTTAACTACTAATTTAATTTATGGTTTTTAGGCTAGCCTGATCCTGGACTTTTGCAATGCATGGCCATGGACCCATGCCATGAACCGGAGAGGCCCCGTAGATGAAGGTCTTTTTTCGGTCTTAGGTTGGGTACTCCAAACAGTCTAATCTTGGGCTAACGTAGGAGTTTGAGCTGTAGAAATGTTTGTGTCTCTGAAGAATGAATTTGAGAAGTTGACACAATCATATTTGGAGCAAGCCAACAAGCGTCGGTACTGGGTCTGTGTGGTGGTGGAATGACTAGTAGTCCAGTGGAGCTGCTGGATTTAAGACATTTTAGGTATGCAATGGTTTTCCAGATAGGACTGTAAATGTAGTGGGTTGTGGCAGAGGTGGTATATTTGTCTGGGTTTTATTATGACAGTGTAGTTGTTTTGAAAGTGGTTAAGCTGAAAGCTCTCAGATTCGGAATCGTTGAAAAGTCTAAAGGTGATTTGCAAACATACAAGCATGAACATTGTATATTTAAAAGTGCATCTTGAATTAATGATGCATGAAGCCCGCCATGATTCTGCTTTGCATGGTAATGGTTATAAAAATGTATATATTTACATGTGTGTATGTTGAACCAGTTCACACTGGTTCATGAGCAAAACTGAAACTGAGCTAACACGATATTTGGCAGATGCTTCTCTGTGTGCAGTCTATGCACTCACCTACTGGTACACAGTTTGGGTATTGTGTTTACTGTTTATTTCAGGTTGATTTCTGATAGTCTATATTAGACTATACCTTAGGATACTTTAGGACTGTTCTGATTGAAGGATCCTCTCGGTTCCTCAATGATTAGATCTTCTTCTTCGACTATTAAGTTTGTGGTTTCTGGTTCCAGTATTTAATGTTAATGGGGCTTCATAGTTGTATAGTATCTCCTGGGTTGACCAGAATTTGTCAAGGTGGTTTTTAAATGAATTTATTGATCTAGCTTGTATTACAAGTATAAATAGAACTAGTAGGCCTAAATGAGCATATATCAACCAAGATTAATAAAGCAAACAGTATCATGGCAGTTATTAGAAGGTCGTTTACAACCTTAAATGAAAATAGTTTTATACCACTATATAAAGCTTTAGTACGGAGTCAATTAGATTATGCAGTAAGTATATGGTCCCCTTATAAAAAATATAAGGATGCAATAGAAAATGTGCAGAGGCATGCAACTAAGCAACTCCTAGGAATGGAAGTATATAAACTGTTAAAAGCAAGTGTGATATTAATGTATCTTCTAACATTGTCAGGAACAAGGGGTTATAGTTTGAAATTATTCCAAGAATGTTCACATGTAAATAAAAGAAAGGAGAGCGTGGAACAATTTACCAGAAACGGTAATAAATGTCCCTAGTATCAACTCATTTAAAAACCGCCTAGATCACCACTGGAAAACGGAAGAATGGCACTTGTGTAGAATCCGGACCCACCTCGATTTCGCTGTTATAACTTGAGTTTTGCCTACCTTTGATACATCAGAGCGTTAGTTCCGTTATTCAAAATCATCCCAGGCATATTTATATTACAAAAATATTGTATCTTAGCACACTTTTGAAGCCCAAATAGTGACCCGGTTTGCGCTAGTCTGCACCGCAGCGGTCGTGCGTTACCATATCGCGCTCGTAAAATGAGCGATATATCGGCGTATGTTGATGCAAACCGGGGCGTTATTTAAAGTGCGCTAACACGCAATATTCTTAAACATAAATATGCCTGGGATGTTGAATAATGAAACTAACGCACTGAGGTATCAAAGTTAAGCAAAACTCAAGTTATAAAGGCAAAATCGAGGTCGGATTCTACACAAGTGTCGGAAGAATTCCTCTACGGCTACAAAGCCACCTTCCCAGGAAGCTGTAGAGCTTTTACAGGAACAGACGTAGATCTGACCACCAACTACGCCTAGGCTACGCCCGCCTGTACGTCTACGCCACGGTCAGGAACAACCGATGTAAACCTAAGCCTAAGGCTAAGTAAGTATGAAATAGTATAACATTAACACTCCATATAGAATGTTAGACTATCGCTAAATCAAAGCCAGAAAGGCTTTCTTGTACAGGCATCCTGGTGTTGTTACACTGGATGGGGGTATCCCCAAACCTGGATGGCAATCTTGACTGTGCCAGAGCGATAATACAGTACTCGTTCAATGACAGGTCATGAGAAATTACGTTTACTCAGTGTATGACTTACACATCGTCATGCGACCGACGAATCGGTATTACTCTCCTAACATTTCTTGTTGCTAATATCCGTGGGACGTTGCGCAAACTGGCGAATGCAGACATTTTGCAAATAACAAGATCGTTTCCACGATCTTGTGATTTTACTCAAACTCCGTCACGCACAAGGTCAAGGCTGTCGAAAACTACATAATTAAAGTCAACTATTTTATAATATGTTTATACTGATATGCATTAATAAAACAAAATGAAATGGGTTGCCTGTGGAAATATTATCTAACAAGTAAAAAGAACGGATTTCCCGTCGGTCGCTGCACATTTATGGCGGCCTTCCATAACAACAGGGTCAAACACCATTGTTATGGAGACAGTAAACAAATCGCGCTCAGCATCGGTTTGATTGAAACATTGCTTTAAGGGGGCGCACGGATTAACTACAAACCCATGCAGTACAGGTAAGTGTCAGAATCGGCATGGATACAGGTAGTTCTTATTGTCCACTTTGCCAACGGCCGTTTAGATACTCGGACAGGTGCTCGTTTCTACGTCTATGACTATATCTACCACTCTATGGCGACGCTTATTAATATTATATACACTGAATCTGATACAGGATTACAGAGACCGACGTTAGAAACCTATACTTTTGATGCCCACTCATCGGTATTGATCGGCAGCGCTTCATTGCATAAGCTCGAATCCGGTTTGTGTCACCGGACTATCTTGTCTTCGATTGATGTTTGACAGATCAGCGTGTAGCCGTAGGTCAACATTACAGAATGTGAATTTAATTTTAACGAAAAAGCATATTGTATTTATAATTAAATTCACAAACAAAGTCAAAGACGTTATTGCCCTGTTGCAGTGTTAGTTAGAGTCCACATATACATGTATATGAAATATTAGATATTTACATTAAAATGTTACGCTTTAATTTTCTTACAACTGAACTTGCAAAGTCTTGAACACACACACACATATACACCTGTATATATATATATATATATATATTCAGTACTCACTCATTGTCCATTTTGTGTTAATTCATGTAGATTTTACTTGTTCAGATCGACAGTTGTCTTTTCATGCAGGTTGATATTGTGCACTCACAAATGTCAGCAGCAGACGTGCTTGATTCACCTCAGCATGAAGGTGATGAAGACAACGAACATCCATCACACCTAGAACCCATCAGGTCGGAAACTATGACTGCTCCAGTGATGATGATGTCACAGCAGGAACAACCGACCCTGTTTGGTCAGATCCATGAGAGGAATGTGACATTCTCCATTGACACTTCAGGCAGCATGTACAATGCCCTGGATGCAGTCAAGGAGCATCTCTTGGAGGCACTCCAGGACCGCGCACTCAGTGGCAACGAGTCGAAATTCAACCTGATAGATTTCAACACGGAAGTGACCCAGTGGTCTGACCGAATGGTCAAATGCACACCGCAGACCATCGCAGTTGCACAACAGTGGATCAAGAAACTGTCACCAAAGACTGGCACGAACACCCTTGATGCCCTTCTTACTGCATTTAGTGATCCAGACTGTGACGCTGTCTATCTTGTCACTGATGGTCTTCCGGATCAGACTCCAGTTGAGATTCTGGATCACGTCGCGTACGCTGCAAGGAACCGCCCAGTGCACTGCTTCTACATCCAGGACGGCACTCCGGATGCTGAGGCAACAGAGTTCCTTCAGGATCTCGCGATGGAGACGTACGGATCATTCCACATGATCACTGTCGCGCAACACGGATCCATAGAGCGGATCACACCCGTGTATAGGGCAGACACGACAGCTGAACGCATCATTCGCACTACAGGAGGCGCCATCTACCCATCCAATCATAAACTATGCAGCGTCTCTGCAACCGTCGACCACATTCCCGACACAGTGGTCGTGGCTTCTACTCCCGTCGTGCCATACCCATCGCTGCATAATCCATTCCTTCCGTATCCATACTATAACTATCCGTACAGCGCCTATGGACACTTCTACCCATACTACGGATGGTCACGCTATCGCCCTGCCCATGCTCATGCAAAACTCGACACAGGACACGTGAAGGAAACGTTTGCCCCAGGTCCAGGGTCTCTCCTCATTGGCACAAAAGTTTTTGCACGACGAAATAATGATGGCTACTTCTACATTGGCACAGTGAAAAGTCAGGTGAGTTGATTAATTTTTTAATTAATATTATCCTACTTTTACTGCCACCTGGTAGGTGAAACTTGAACACTAAAGTAATTTGTCATATTCACCTTGCATGTGTGAATGCTTCCTAGAGAAGTCAAGATGGTGTTCAATTGGTTTGTCAGTGAGTAGGGGAGACAAGTGTGAAAAAGAGTATTGCATGTTGTAACGAGTACTTGAATTGTTACAAATTCCTTGTACATTTTTGAAATCCTACTTGGCAATAAACCGTCTATTCTGCTTATACTACTCACTACATAAAGTGTAATTTAGCACTTTGAGTAGTCCAAACGACTGGATTCTATGCTATATACGAACTTACCTTTACTAACTTTTTTGATTGATTATCTGTTGCAGATATATTGTCCTGTTCCATGCCTTTGAAATATATGTTTAATAAACAATATTTACATTAATATGTGTCCATGTATAATGAAAATGAATTTACTATAGTTGTGTTCAACAAAATATTAAATTTTGAGACAATATTCTTCATTATCAAGTAACACAATGAAAAAATACGTATCTACCCACATTTAAAGGACACCTCGGGGCCTACCAAAATGCAGAATTTTCACATTTTGCAAATTTTTTCAAAAACTGCAATAAATTTTTGTCTAATTTGGCATTGATATTCCATGCGGTAGTGCCACTATACACAAGAAATCTCTAATTGATTGAATCATTCGAACTAATGACCTGGATACTATGGACTGTTATGTAGAAATAATAAAGTAGATTTATATACCGCCCAAACCAGCAGACTGTTTAGTAGCCATAATGTAATGTGTCCACTTGATAGTTATGTATCATAATGTTCATAGATCTATGTGCATGTATACATTTTTCATGTATTGGAAAAAAAATGTGCGAATGTGTTTAATTAAGACTGGTGATCATTGTATGTGCTCCATGCCTCAAAAGAATCCTGAGCTATTTTCAACCAATAAACTCTTGAAACTCTTGAAAACAGAGCCTGTGAGTGCGGGAGGTGTCATCTGGTGGGTGACAATGGGTCTCCAGTGCAAACTATGACTAGTGGCAGACCAAGAAACTAGTGAAGTTGTGAGCACGTCGTAGAAATATCTGCAAGTTTTAAAGAACAATAACATTACAATACGTACTGTACATTCTATTCTGAAGATATTAACACATTCTTTCCATGTTGTGCTGAGTATTGGACATATAATACATTGCATAATGCATTATCTATTTCTTGTATGTTAGTTGATGTTTTTCTGGACGAACTATTTTATTTCGTGCAATCTCAAAAATTGAGTTCCAAATAATTGATTTTTCATACATGCCCTACAAATAACCATAAGTAGAATTAGCAGAGCAAACTGATTTTGTTCAGATGTTTAAATACATTCAGAAGTTTTACTATACATGTTGCAGCTATTACTTCACTCCAATTCAATCAGTATTATGTCATTAATTGCTACTGTTTTTAAGTCAGAATGCATGCTATGTATATGTACCTTGTGAACAAATAAAGTTGTATCATGTTTTTTCTTTCCATTCTGGGGGAGGGTGGTAGGGGCAAAATGAGAACAGAAAATGTGCACACATTTTCTTAAACAACCTATAACTGTGCTACATGCAATATTGCAGCTCACCAACTCTCCTGCAAAGTTTCTACAACCACTAGAAATCGGCCTAAATAGCAGAATATCAGGATCAAATTCAACAGTATTTTTAATAACACATAAACTGATATATATATACAATCTTCACAAATCGGTCTACTCGAATATTTTATTTCCAAGTGTATCTTCATAGTCTCCACTAAACATGTCATCATTTTACTTCCATCATAACCTTTAATGATCTGTAACCATGATTCACCAAAAACCATTTGAGTTTTAATTACAAACTCACAATATAGCCCAAATGACTTCAGGGCCTCTTGGCCCATTTAAAAAAAATCTATCATACAGTTCACATATAAGCTAAGTTAATACATAAGTGTTTTACACATTAATGATGAAAACCAATGACAACATTTTAACTTAACATCACATAATGTACTGTTTTCATCACAGATTTTGGTCAACAAGTTTCTGGTGGAGTTTAACCCATGCAAACGTGGGAAATACAAAGTGACAGAATATCAAGAGACGTTTGTGCATGACATCATATC
The DNA here is from genome assembly GCA_020002185.1 of Paraescarpia echinospica. Lineage (NCBI taxonomy): Eukaryota > Metazoa > Annelida > Polychaeta > Sabellida > Siboglinidae > Paraescarpia > Paraescarpia echinospica. The sequence continues at coordinate 58,392,303 of CM034542.1, forward strand.
ATTGGATGACGCCCTTCGACATTCCATCCTCCCTGCAGACAAGGTTCTTGCCCCACTGGAGCCTGAGGGTGAAAAGTTTTGCCCCGGGGTGGTTATCGATGGCCAAGAGAAACGGGAATCAACAGGTTTGTACTTTTATTGTAATACCCTACTTCCTTGTAATGATTTTTCAGTTGTAGGAACACATGTAAATATTATGAAGGTTTGTAACCAGATATGAAATTACATTTTTCTGTATAATAGACCTGCACAATGTTCAATCCAGTTGTGCCTTATTTGTATATTGTTAAGTTACTTTGAAATACATTTATATATTGTTTAAATATATATTCGTAAGTGATTCTTTGATTTGATTTATTTTAGTACCTTTAAATTGAAGCTAGTTTTTAATTATACATATTAAAATAATAATTTGTACTTCATTTATATATAATATTATTCTTGTTTAGTATATTTTTTATTTATAAATACATTTTCTGTACATGCCTATGGAGATGCTTATTCCACATACACAACATTAATTTTATTTAACTGATTTAATTACACCTGCAATATTTAAAAATATTGCATCATTTTCCCCCTAGGTGGTCCCCTGGACCGAGACCTTGTGGTGAGTTTCCACTCTGGCCGCTCATCTACAGTTCCTCGTGACACCGCCGTGTGGATCCCTCCACTGCTCCACCAGAGGATCACATTTGAGTTGCAACTTCCCGAGAAAGTTCGACGAGAGTTCGCAGATCAGGACTGTTACCCACAGGAAAATTTTCCCGGTTATCCCACTTCAGGGCCTATTGCAAACCCGGAAGAATATCTGGAATACGCACCAGCATGGGTGGCACACGATGGCCCCGTTGGTTTCCCAGGGAGGAGGTTGAACCAATACCCATACTACACGCCCAAATACCCCATCTTTTACAAACACCAGCCGAAGCCAAGTGTTGTGAAATGTGACGACATGGACAACGTAATTCCCGGCACCGACATGACAAAGACGGAATTGTATGAGAAGGTGAATGGCCTACTAGAACAACACGAAGAAATGCTGGACAGAATCCGAGATGGAGATAAGGAAAGAATGTTGAAGAAGAGGGAGACCCTTCGTGAATCAAGCCTGCGGAAATCTGACAAATCCGTGACGTTTGAGAGTCTTCCGAAAGATGTCGATGAAGGTCGAGAACAGGACAGACTGGACAGTGGATTGGGGTCACTCGTCACGGACTACGACCTTGACGATCTGGATGACCTTGACATCCCAGATTGGAACACGGGGGATCTTGCTGTGGAGACCGATTCATCACTGTTTTATGATCACCGACCAGCCAGTCGTGGGGATAATCGACGTCCAATGTCAGCCGGTCGCCCTCCTTGGAAATATTGGAAGCACTCCCCTGCCCCCTCGCTGCTCGAGTCCAATCACTACGGTCCATACCGATATGGTCCATTTGAAGAATCGGTCCCTCCCGTACCCTTGGAGACCCGCCAGCCAAAGATGGACCAATATGGAGGTGTGTGAATGTGTTAGTGAAATACCCATTATCCTGTAGTTATTTCACAAGAGATAGCAAACTATTGGGGCTCTAACTATTTGTCGAGTGAGTTTTTACATCCTGTTTGGATAATAGTTTTCACATTATTTTGTTTGTTTGTTTGAATAATAGTTTTAATGTTATTTTATAAAACTCTTCAATTTGAACGTGTAGAAACATAAAACAGTTTAATTTTTATTTACTTTGATTGTGGCATAGATGTGGTATTAAGTATCCAAACACCTCATTAAACTTGTCACAAAATTTGACACCCCATATAAAAAATACATTGAACAATTATATATAACAGTAAATGGTGTGGGATTAATTGTTATTATCTCACAACTGATTATTTAATTATTATAATAGCTGCATTTGACGTACAATAAACTGCAAAGTCAGACACCTGTCGTACAAAATTATACTTTGTGACAATGGAGGTCTCTCCCAGGTCTGGGCAAAAGTGATCTGAATAGCGTATTAGTGGGACTAAAAATAATTTGGGACTCTCATAATAATAGGTGACTAGTGCAAGATTCAACTGTAAGATGTAGTTGTAACATAAATGACCACGTTGTGTTCACTCACATTATTTCTGCCTTGCCACAGTTGAGTGGGTCCACTCCATGGGTCAATATGTCGACACGTTCGCCCGCTACAAGACAGCTGACACACTGAACACATTTGCCCCCCACCCCCCTTCCGAACATAAGCCGGAGAAGCAGGGAGGGGGAAGAGAGATTGGGGAGATCCTGGGGCTTCGCTCTGCGGATAAAGAAATGAAGGATGAGATACGAAGAAACTTCAGGTAGAAATCTATCACAGGATTGACTTATTCTTGTGTGAAATCTTATTAATTTTTTTTACATTTTTAGTATAAATCATTATGTTAAGAAATAATATTTTTAGATATGATAATATTTTATGGGATACTGTAGCATAGTGGTTAGATAATTGAACTCTTGATCGACTGGATTTGGAATAATCTTGCTGCCATTTCAGCTTCACTCACGCCACACTGCCTCAATTCAAGCAGCTGTGTAAATGAGCACCTGACAATAAAGTAGTATAGACGGTGGTGGATATAAACAAACAAATAGTATACATTTGTGCATAATAGCTGCGTGGCTGAATGCTTCCCAAAGAAGTCGACATGGTAATCAATTGAACGTGTCTGCCAGGGGTGAAGTGTAAAGTGTTTTTGAGTAGTCCTATGGGTTAGATACCACGTCATGTCAGACTTTACATTATTTATACAGACGTGATTATTTCTTGAATTGTATCTTTCAAGAAATAACCATATCAATTTACACATTAACTCAAGAAATAACCACGCTTGTGGTCTGTAGACGGCAGCACATCCTGGAAAGGCGAGAAGGTCTGGCGAAGAGACGAGAGGAAGACGCCACAATGGAGAGCCTGATGAAAGACCATCACCGCGAACGCATCCAACACCAGGTAGCATACCTTGAGCCATCACACATTCCACACAACTGCTGCATTCATTAACTCATCCTCTACCTTTTTCTAACATCAGTGCTTCATAACATTAAAAATCTATAAGATGATTTAAATTTAAAAAAGATTTTATTAAAATGCAAACATTAATTATTATTTATACATAAAGTCAACAGACTATAATAATAACAAATATGTAATTATATTATAATCTAACTTCTAAGTTCATCTGCAAAAGATAATAAAATGCAATTTGAAACAAACATTCTTTCTCCTCTACGACAGTTGGAGCGCGAGACAGGGAGGGAGATGCAGACCTTCGACACGATCCAGAGACAGCGGGAGGCCAGGAAGCTGATCAACCAGCAGCTGCGGGAACGCATGGGGGAGAACCAGGCTAGGGAGATGGGAAAGGATGATAGGAGGCTGCAGGCCCTGAGAGCCAGGAGGGAACACAAGGAGGCCCTACTGGCGGACCAGAAGGAAGAGCTCGAGATCACCATCGCTAACCGCAGGGTGAGTGGTGGCTAATGATTCGCCAAATATGTGCATGCATTCACAGTCACGCATGCATGCACACAGTCACACACGCATGCACTCAACGTCACACACGCATGCACACAGTCACACAGGCATGCACTCACAGTCACATACGCATGCACTCACAGTCACACACACATGCACTCAATGTCACATACGCATGCACACAGTCACACAGGCATGCACTCACAGTCACACACGCATGCACTCACAGTCACACACGCATGCACTCACAGTCACGCACGCATGCACTCACAGTCATACACGCATGCACTCAGTCACGCACGCATGCACTCACAGTCACACACGCATGCACTCACAGTCACGCACGCATGCACTCACAGTCACAAATGCATGCTCTCAGTCACGCACGCATGCACTCACAATAACGCATGCATGCACTCACAATAACGCATGCATGCACTCATAGTCACACGCATGCACTCACAGTCACGCACGCATGCACTCACAGTCACACACGCATGCACTCACAGTCACACATGCATGCACTCACAGTCACACACGCATGCATTCACAGTCATACACGCATGCACTCACAGTCACACGCGAAAGCACTCACAGTCACACGCGCATGCACTCACAGTCACACGCGCATGCACTCACAGTCACACACGCATGCACTCACAGTCACACGCGCATGCACTCACAGTCACACGCGAAAGCACTCACAGTCACACACGCATGCACTCACAGTCACACACGCATGCACTCACAGTTACACACGCATGCACTCAGTCACACACGCATGCACTCAGTCACACACGCATGCACTCACAGTCACACATGCATGCACTCACAGTCACACACGCATGCATTCACAGTCATACACGCATGCACTCACAGTCACACGCGAAAGCACTCACAGTCACACGCGCATGCACTCACAGTCACACGCGCATGCACTCACAGTCACACACGCATGCACTCACAGTCACACGCGCATGCACTCACAGTTACACGCGCATGCACTCACAGTTACACACGCATGCACTCACAGTCACACACGCATGCACTCACAGTTACACACGCATGCACTCACAGTCACACATGCATGCACTCACACACGCATTCACACACGCATGCACTCAGTCACACACGCATGCACTCACAGTCACACACGATGCACTTCAGTCACACGCATGCACTCAGTCACACACGCATGCACTCAGTCACACACGCATGCACTCACAGTCACACACGCACTGCACTCAGTCACACGCATGCACTCAGTCACACACGCATGCACTCAGTCACACACGCATGCACTCACAGTCACACACGCATGCACTCAGTCACACACGCATGCACTCAGTCACACACGCATGCACTCAGTCACACACGCATGCACTCACAGTCACACACGCATGCACTCAGTCACACACGCATGCACTCACAGTTACACACGCATGCACTCAGTCACACACGCATGCACTCAGTCACACACGCATGCACTCAGTCACACACGCATGCACTCAGTCACACACGCATGCACTCACAGTCACACACGCATGCACTCACAGTCACACACGCATGCACTCACAGTTACACACGCATGCACTCACAGTTACACACGCATGCACTCACAGTCACACACGCATGCACTCAGTCACACACGCATGCACTCACAGTTACACACGCATGCACTCAGTCACACACGCATGCACTCAGTCACACACGCATGCACTCAGTCACACACGCATGCACTCACAGTCACACACGCATGCACTCACAGTTACACACGCATGCACTCACAGTCACACACGCATGCACTCAGTCACACACGCATGCACTCACTCTTGTTGAGCTTGGTGTGCTGTTGGCACCATTTACTCCCTGTCAGGGTCTTGATAGCCTTCCAATAAATACCTTATGAAAATATAAACCATGGCGTTTTGCATCAGGTATGCCATTATATATTATGTTGTTGACCATGGTATACCATGGTATATTTTTATAAGGTAGATTTAAATACGAAAAGATATGCTGCATTGTTTGTCGACAGGCCACGAAGGAGCAGCGAGCCCAGGGCAGATGGGACTCGGTCAATGAGCAACACGCGGAGGAAGCGAGACAATACCTGAATCGCGACCAGCAGCGACAGGCGGCGACCAAGGCACGCATCGAACATTTTCATCATCTCGAGGATGAAGCGCAGAAATGCAAGGAACTCAATCGACAGGTGAAGGACCAACATATGGCAATCTACAGATCACAGGTGCTGCCGTAGCAGTTGTCTTGGTAACACAGAGTTGCCACATCAACTTCACATTCAAATCTGCAATGCCATTTTGTGATGCGGTTTTGTTGTAGAGAAATATTGTTTAAAAGATATATACCAGTATGTGTATATACCAGTATGTTTAAGTTTTTATCTAATGGTATATATAATCAAACATGAGGTACACTTTTATCATATTTATTGAGGTATATAATATGTACGATTCATAAAAATGTGCCTTAATTTTTGCAATCACTTCCGAAACGCCATAATAGGAATGTATTTAAAGTATTAATTTTGTTACATGTTGCAGATATTCATGTTGATTTAATTATACAGGAATAATTTGTAGAAATAAGCATTGAAGGTTTGTGGAAAGGTTGTGCCAAAGCTTTAGCAATGTACCTATTTTGCACTTAATAATAATAATAAGACGTTTTATTTTCCAACATAACGATAATATATATATTCAATGTTTGTGGCACATAAATATGTATTATGTCAGAAAAGGGGTATACTGAAGAAAATTCTTATAGTTGTATACCCCTGAACAAATTTCTTAAGTATATCACTTGCTATGAACATCTCTTAATTTTCTGTAAAATGTGTACTTTTGAATTGTTGATGTTGTTTGCTTATACATATGCAATTAAGATATCTGTGATACCGACAGCTATGCAATGGTTAAAACTTAGCACTATTTCTTTTACAATATGTCATAAAGAAATAACCGCATGAAGTTTTGCTGAATTTTATAACTACTAATTTTGTGATTGTTTTACTGTGTTATAAATATGGAGTTTTGTTTTAATTACTTGTTTGATTAATTAATTAAGTTGAAGTGAACCAGTTACTGTGGTTATCTGTGTGAGGAAACAACTATTTATATAGCTTCTCTGGTAAGAAATAGCTCATCTAATAAATATCCTTTTTCAAGAGTAATATTTGATTAACATAATTTTGCTCATTGATTTGATAGAAGTGTGCAAATCTTATATTCCCGGTTGTTATATAAACTGCATAATATTTTAGAAACAATAGAGGTGCATAATAACTGCATAATATGGCAATAAATGATGTGCAAACGCAATATGTGTCTGTTGTGCCAATTTCGTTATTACAATCAACACGTAGTGGCGCCATCTATGAGGTAATTTGTCTTTATTACACATGTTATTCACCAGGTGGCTCCAGTTTCGCAATGCTATGCCATCTTCTGAGATGCTATGCTTGGTAGGTACTAGATAGATACCAGGTTTTATATTATAATAAGTTTATTTAAGTTGCAAAGATACAATACAGAGTAATACAGTATAATATTGTAGTGCAACTAAGGAGATAACAAACTTAGAACTAATTTTCTAAGTTTATTTATTATTGATGTATAAGTATTTGCCCAAATTAGGGCACAGTACTGTAGATGGGGAGAATTAATGTGCAATACAGAGTTTTTAATATATATTATATAAGCCGGTAAAAATTGCATTAATTTATAAAGCATACCTACGAGATGTGAAACTTTAGACACAATTGAGCTAATATGTAGAGACCAGTTTAAATATTTCTCTAGATAAATTCCTAAGAATTTTGTTGAAGTAACTTGATTTATATTAATTCCATTTATTTTAATTACTGCATCATATTTATTATATTGTTTTAGTTTCAGGAGTAAATATAATAAAGCTAGTATAATTTTAAATATTTATGTTTAATGATAGTTTGTTATATTGAAACCACGTTGATATCTTATCAAGCTTAGTAAAATTTTAATGTGCGTGAAACATACTTGTATCATCTGCAAATAAAATAAAGTTGAGAATATATTTTGTTTTTTTAACAATGTAATTTGTGGGTTTCCCATTAATATATAAGATGAAAATAAGTGGACCAAGTATTAATCCTTGAGGAATGCCACAAGTCAATGTCAGTAATTCTGAATCTGCTTGATTATAATTGTTTTTTGTTCTCCATGTAATTTCTAAACAACTGTAAACATGCACCTCTTATTCCACAGCAATTTAGTTTTTTAGCAAAATATCATGGTCAATGATGTAAAATGCTTTAGATTGATCAATGAATACTCCTATGTTGTAATACAGATTATCTATTTGTTCATATTTTATTTATTAGAGCCATATATGTTCCATATTTCTTTCTGAATTGAATAAGGAAATTATTAACTCGGTTATACATTAGACATTCAAGGAATTTAGAAAAACTAAGTAATATTGATATTAGTCTGTAATGTCTAAATAGTTTGGGATTTTCCTTTTTCAATGTAGATATAACCTTTGCAATTTTGAGTTTATCTGACAGAATACCTGATTCAAATGAATTGTTAAAAATGTGAGCAAGTGGGTTTGCTATTATTTGTTTAATTATGTATACGTCAATATTGTCAAACCCATTCGATGAGTTTGATTTTGTTATGTGCATCAATTAAATTATTTCAGTTGAATTTGTCGGAGTACAGAAACAATTTGAGTCATTTTGTATAATAAGCTTAGTTGGGTTATCATTTACTACTGGAAGTTTCTTGACAAGAGTAGGACCAACATTAATGAAATATTTGTTAAATTCATTTGAAATGTCTTGTTTATCTAAACATGTTGAACCGTCTTCTTTAATGAATTTTTCGTTGATATCATAGAATGTTTACATGATATTAATATGCCATTTGTAAGCCATTCATTTCCATCATGATTTTTTATTTTTATTCTTTTTTGTAAGAAGACAAGAATCTATGAATGACTTTAACTTATGGATAAACGTATCGTAAGCAATGTTTGGATTTGATTAATTGTATACATTTTCCCATTTTTCATTTATTAATTCATGTTTTAATATGCTCATGTTTTATGTGTAGTCATATTAATTTCATAGTATGCTATGTGAAACTTTATCTCTCTGAAAAATACCAATCATTTTGTGCAGGCACTGCATCATCTATGTTTACTAACTTAGATAACATTATGTTCTATCTCAGTAGCAGACTGAAGGAGCAGTGGTACATAATTCTCCATTGTTTTTTTCTTCTAAAATCTCATATTTAACCTGTTGTGCCACGCCACTACATTTTAGTGTGGACAATTAATGAGTGGCATTGGGTGCCTAAAATTGGGCTCCCTTCAAGATCCTAGCTACTTTATTACCTAATATTTTACCTCACATCATGACAGTAGTTTTCATAACCAGTAAACCATAAGAAATGTACACAAGTAGAGTGCATTTTGTTTGACAAATGTTGGGGAACATGTTTAATTATTTAGAGATAAAATGGTTCCTTGATTTAGTAAGATGTTAAATATTGAAGAGGTGTGTCTTCACTGCCAATCTCCAACCTTTTTATGGGGCAATCTCCCACCAGTTTTTTGGAGGCCAACCTCCAATTTCTCACCAGTCTTGAGATCAACCTCTCACCTCCCACCTGTTTTGGGACCAATCTCCCATCTCCCACCTGTTTTGGGACCAATCTCCTATATGTTTTGGGACCAACCTCTTACCTCCCACCTGTTTTGGGGCCAACCTCCTGTCTCCCACCTGTTTTTGAACCAACCTCCCATCTCCCACCTGTTTTTTAACCAATCTCCCATCTCACCCGTTTTGGGACCAACCTCCCATCTCACACTTGTTTTTGGGCCAACCTCTCATCTCCCACCTGTTTTGGGACCTACCTCCCATCTCCCACTTGCTTTTGGACCACCTCCCATCTCACACCTGTTTTGGGACCAATCTCCCATCTGCTTTTGGACCAACCTCCCATCTCCCACCTGTTTTTGAACCAACCTCCCATCTCCCACCTGTTTTTGAACCAACCTCTCATCTCACACCTATTTTGGGACCAACCTCCCATCTCACACCTGTTTTGGGACCAACCTCCCATATCACGTTTGTTTTTGGACCAACCTCCCATCTCACACCTGTTTTGGGACCAACCTCCCATATCACACTTGTTTTTGGACCAACCTCCCATCTCACACCTGTTTTGGGACCAACCTCCCATATCACACTTGTTTTTGGACCAACCTCCCATCTCACACCTCTTTTGGGACCAACCTCCCATCTCACACCTGTTTTTGAACCAACCTCTCATCTCACACCTATTTTGGGACCAACCTCCCATCTCACACCTGTTTTGGGACCAACCTCCCATATCACACTTGTTTTTGGACCAACCTCCCATCTCACACCTGTTTTGGGACCAACCTCCCATATCACACTTGTTTTTGGACCAACCTCCCATCTCACACCTCTTTTGGGACCAACCTCCCATCTCCCACCACTTTTGGGACCAATCTCCCATCTGTTTTTGGACTAACTTTTCATCTCACACCTGTTTTTGGACCTACCTCCCATCTCCCACCTGTTTTGGGACCAATCTCCCATCTGTTTTTGGACCAACTTTCCATCTCGCACCCATTTTGGACCTACCTCCCATCTCCTACCTGTTTTGGGACCAACCTCCCATCTCACACCTGTTTTGGGGCCAACCTCCCATCTTCCATCTTTTTTGGACCAACCTCACATCACCCACCTGTTTTGGGGTCAACCTCCCATCTTCCATCTTTTTTGGACCAACCTCCCATCACCCACCTGTTTTGGGGCCAACCTCCCATCTTCCATCTTTTTTGGACCAACCTCCTATCTCCCACCTGTTTTTTGGACCAACCTCCCATCTGTTTTTGAACCAACCTCCCATCTCCCACTCCCTTCTGTTTTTGGACCAACCTCCCAACTTCCACCTGTTTTGGGACCAACCTCCCATCTCATACCTATTTTTGGACCAACCTCCCATCTCTCACCTATTTTGGGACCAATCTCCCATCTGTTTTGGGACCAACCTCCCATCTCCCACCTGTTTTTGGACCAACCTCCCATCTCTCATTTGTTTTGGACCAACCTCCCATCTCAGACCTGTTTTTGGACCAACCTCCCACCTGTTTTGGGGCCAACTTCTCATCATTCACCTGTTTTGGGACCAATCTCCCATCTGTTTTGGGATCAACATCCCAACTGTTTTTGGACCAACCTCCCATCTCCCACTCCCTTCTGTTTTTGGACCAACCTCCCATCTCCCACCTGTTTTTTGGACCAACCTCCCATCTCAGACCTGTTTTTGGACCAACCTCCCATCTCCCACCTGTTTTGGGGCCAACCTCCCATCATTCACCTGTTTTGGGGCCAATCTCCCACCTGTTTTTTGGACCAACCTCCCATCTCCCACCTGTTTTGGGACCAACTTCCCATCTCAGTCCTGTTTTTGGACCAACCTCCCCTCCCATCAATTGAGAGAACCAGGGTTAGAATCCTGTGCTGGAGTGTCAAACGTTGGACAAGTTCGTTCCCTCTACGTTGCTCCAGTTCACTCAGCCATATAAATGAATACATGCTTATAGACAGTGGTGTATATTTGTGTACAAAGTCTACACACATTAATTGGAGGGTGGCTGAATGCTTCCTAAAGAAGTCGTGATGGTGTTCAATTGAACAGGTCTGCCAGGGAGTAGTGTAAAGCACTTTGAGCAGTCCTGAGGACTGGATACTGTTATACAATAAATTATATATATATAACAAATTACCTTTACTTTTTGTTGTTGTTCCATTCACATTTATCTTCCGAACGTGTTTCACTTAGTAGCGAATAACAAAGCCCAACAGACAACGTCATCGTTTCATGATCATTTATTGACAAATTTTATAATATTAAGATATCGCTTTTACTTAGAAATACATCAAACATTACCGATTGCACTTAAACCTCATCATCATGTCAAAACATGTCATCGCCATGTTAAAACATGTCATCGCCATGTCCAAATATGTCATCGCCGTGCTGCATATACAGACAGTGTCACCGACGTCATTTACAGGTAGTCAGGTACACACAGAGGAGCAAAGACACACCCTCCCTCTGACACCAACTGTTGGAACAGCAGCTGGCTGTTCCAGGTAACTCTCTCCCCACAACACAGCTCAAATAATCATACCCTTGTAACTGCAGTGGGCATCAGTATAAATCAGCAGGTTCCCAAACAGGGCAAATACTCAGCAGTAAACAGTCAACTGCCCAGTTACTGGGAATGAAGATCCTCTGTGGCATGTCACCATCCAGTCCAGTCTAGAAATATGTCATGGGAACTATCTGCAAGACTTCAAAGTCTCTTACTTATTCCAAAAGCCTTTTGTCTCAAGAGAATTCTGATACCAATCCATTTAAAATATATATATTTTTCGAACTGCTAAATAATAAAGTGGTGTAAAGTGTTGAATGAAACATTGACAAGTCTGTATTCTTAAAAAGAACAATTACTTTTTAATTCATGATTGATGAATGAACGTTGTTAAATAGCTTAATAGCACAATTCATCTTTGTAAAAACACTATTTTAATGGTTGATGTAGCAAAATAAATCCACATTGTCTAAACTACCAAATCCAGAAGACGGCTTTTAATCAGCGTTTACTGGAAGAAACGTTTCAAGAAATACACTTTTCATTGATTATAAAAGGCATTCCTCAAAATAAGAAAAGCCACATTTAAATGTGTACTTAGCCTTGTGTAGTCTAGTTACTTAGCCACACCCTACCTAAACACCCTCTCATTCAGCAATGGAACAGCCCAACACAAGAGGATGGAAGGTGCATTGTGTGAACACGGAGGTGGGAAGGTTGCCTGTCTTACGATCATAAAATAAAATTTCTTCATCAACGGGAGAACCATTTAGTCTTATGTTCCACATAACACATATTCCACACAATACGTGTTCCACGTAACATGTATGTTCTATACAACACATACATTCCAGGAAGTATGGCAGTTCCACACTTGTTCCATGTAATTTCCTCATGAGACGCATGTTTTACAAAATACACAATGTTCCACACGCGTCCCTTGCAATGCTTGTTTTGTGTGACAAGCAATCAAACATTCTCCTTAAACTACAACTAAATACACAGCCGCAAAACGTCATACAGGACCGTCACAAACAACATCTTAAACTTGTCAGTCCGACATCAAAACAATCCACTTTGTTGTCCAGTAATCTAAACATTCACGACATTTTTATTGAGACATTGATGGCTTTGAGTTTCAAATGCACACATTACACGATTAACTCCGAGTACTGGGTGAAATCTTGTTCATCTATGAATCATCGCATGTACATGTCATGTACATGTCATGCTTTCCTGTTCAACTTCTGTTCAAATGCAATGATATTTTCAAGAAACCTGATGTGAAATGATGGCTTAAGTTTGGTTAGCTTCAAACATGTTAAATAACCTACACGTATATGTTATATACAACATGGAACACACCTACATCCCCGAGGATGCTGTCTTCTTTGGGAGTTGCCTTCACTGTATCAGGGCACTGGGAATAGTCATATATTCCAGTTTCTAACAGTGGTGGTAATCAATGTTTGCTATCTTTGTAGAACTTGTAAAGCAAAAAAGTCAAAAAGCCTATAAAATGACTGACTTTGAGGAATTTTAATATAGAAATACATTAAATGCATCCTGTGTAAAGTTGGGTTAAAGTAAGTTATATAAAATTTATATAACATACATATAGCATGGATGTCATGAAACACTGTTGAAAAATATCACAAAAACAACAAAAATGCAACACACACGACTGAGAATTATAAAAAGAACTATAAAAGCCAACAAAAATGGGAAAAACCTTTTGGGATTGACATGTTTTGTTGGTACTCAATTTGTAATTATGAATCATATTTGTGCTGAAAATGTTGAAAGACATACATAAATGTGTGATACTAAACAACATACAACTCCCCAAGGCGCCAATTTTGTGAAGAGTCAAACATTGTTGTTTTGAAATCATCCCACACAAAAGATGTCTTTGTATTGTAGTGTTGCTGGAAACTTGCGAAGTATTGGATGAGTGATTACTTGGTAAATCTTTGGCAAATTCTGCCCGTACACATGCATGTCCAACCTTGACATTAGAGACAGATTTTGCAGAACAATCGCAGATTTTCTTGCTTAATTAATCATGGCATTAATTAACCTCTCTCAAACCTAATTAACTCTATATGCCCACTACAGCCTACAAAACAAACTACACACAAACTCAACCTATCATCTTCTGCAATAGGCAAGAAGAAATGTACACGAAAATCTGCACAAAATGCAGCAAGGATGCCAGTGTGTGCGTTTGTGCGCACATGTATGCGAAGGTACGTGCGTAGTGTATGTGTCTGTGCGTGTGTGCGTGCAAACATATCCATTTGTGATAATACTTTCCATACAAAATACAAACTTTATATTAAATATGCATACATACTTATACATACACACATATCTTTATAATGTGCGAATATACATATATATCTCTACTGATGCACGTCATACATGCTCGCACGCATATACACGTGCATTAAGTCGACGAATGTGTTCTGGTCATATACGAAAGAACACCTTCAGTCTATGCATGGAGATCACTAGCACAAGGCCCTAATGACGCAACATTCCAGAGTGGCTCTAAGTTGGGCCAACAAACCACCTTCCAACGAATACCCACTGCACTACAGTAAAAATCTCAAATTTACTCAAACATTCCGTCCGATATTTTAACCATATACAGCCCTGTTATAATTTCCCACACACCATTTTTTGCAATTCAACCAGCGGTCACCGAACTCTGAGCAACTCTGGAATGCCCGCGCCACGTTGCAAATGACAGATTTCCTAATAAAAATATGTGTACATGATCAGTAAGATGACTGTGTTGCGTCAGACACGGCCTGTGCAAACACTATTTACACATATTCTACTACGTCTGTCTTCAGACATCATGGAATCCTTTGGAACCGTTAACGTGCACATTGTAAACATGACCGCCTTCGAGGCAGCTGCCGATTCATAATCATCACTGCAGAAAACTGCCACCAGGTGGCATAAGCGAGTGAGCAGATGTCAAAGTCGTTGCACAGTTAAGATTCTTTGTTGCGATGTTATTCTCATCTCTTGCGAGTCCCGTTTCCGGAAGTCAAAGTCATTGCAATGTACGATTCGTCGCTGCGATGTAATCCATATTTCTGGTGACGTGATTCCTTACCTTCGCCCGCCAATCAGAGCCCCCTAAGTCTGCTCTGTTCAAGCGAGGTCGGCATCGTGGGTCTGATGCAGAGACGGACGATCGTCACTTGCGCGAGAAGAAGAGCGCAGACATGATCGAGATCGCTGCTATGCTGAGTATCATGCAGATAGTGGGCCAACCCACCGTCTCAGGCACGTAGAGCAACACTGCTCGCTGGAGACAGAGAGAGACAGGGTAAGATAGGGGGAAAGGGTAAAATGTGGTTGTTATATCGCATTAAACTTTCTTCAAGTTAAATATCTTTACAGATTTTCACGTAAGAAATTCAGACAATGTCTTGCCATTTCAACAACTGTCATTGTACTAAATTTTTCTACTTTATATTATTTACTGTTTAAAAACAATTACAACAGCTTTATTTAAACATAATCAAATCCAGGGCCATTGCACTGCTCATTAATGTGAACATAATACATAATAAATTTTATTAACTATCAATAAATAATTTCTGCCATTTTAATTTTGAAGTGTCAAAGAGCATTTTATTTTATTTAATAAGATTGCCACCCAGAGAATTAACTCTAAATAGCAGGTGGACAAGGAATCCTTTTGGCTTATCGAGAATCCAACCCTTTTTATCTACGTGTATCCCACCCTTCTGAGATATGTGTTGATTCTATTTTTAAACATATTCACACTACTAGCACCCACACAATCAGCAGATAATCTGTTCCATTCATTTACAGTCCTTTGTGAAAATGAGAATTTTTTTATATCTAATCTACACTGCTCCTTTGCTAATGTAACTTTGTGTCCTCTGGTCCTTCTATCTTTCTTAACTGACAAAATATTTTCATAACCATTCAATATTCTAAAAACTTCTATCTGATCTCCTCTCAGTCTCCTGGTCTCTAGTGTTGTTAAACCATATTCTTTTAGGCGTATTTCATAATTAAGATCCCTCAGTTTTGGTATTATTTTAGTTGCTCTCCTCTGCACTCTTTCTAGCATATCTATGTCCTTCTTGCGGTATGGCCTCCACGTTTGTATACAATATTCTAAATGAGGCCTAACTATTGTTTTGTACAGCGGTATTATTAGTACTTTTTCCTTATACGCTATATTTCACTTAATTAATCCAAGGATTTGATTTCCCTTTGAAGCTACAATTCCGCACTGTTCTGAAACCTTGATATCAGCACTACTGGATAACCCTAAGTCCTTTTCTTTTACAGTAGTACTTAGTACAGTACCTCCCATTGTATATTCTACATCTTCTTTCCCATGTCCTGTGTGGAGGCATTTACATTTCCCAAAATTGAACAACATTTGCCATTTTTCAGACTATTTTATTAACCTGTCAAGATCATCTTGTAAATGCTCTCCATCACTTTTAATCCTTCTAAACAATTTTGTATCATCCGCAAATTTCAACACCTTGCTTGTTATACCATCATCCAAATCGTTGATATATATTAAGAATAATACAGGTCCCAGTACTGATCCCTGTGGTACCCCACTCAAAAAAGCCTCCCCATCAACTACTACCTGTTGTATTCTGTCAATCAGCCATTTTTCTATTCAGTTAATTATTTCCTATGTCATGGCCCTTTAATTTAAGCAGTAATCTTTGATGTGGCACTTTGTCAAAAGCTTTCTGAAAATCTAACTATATGATATCTACTGGTGAACCCTCGTCTACCCAGTTAGTGATGTCTTCCAAAAAACATAACATATTTGTTAAGCATGACCTTGCTTTTTAGAAACACATGTTGAGATAGGTTTGTCAAGTTAAGTTTTACCAAGAAAATCCAACAAGAAAATCCACCATGTGATCTTTAATTAGTCTTTCTAATAATTTGCAAATCAACGATGGTAAACTCACTGGTCTATAGTTCTCTGACTTGTTTCTGGAACCTTTTTTAAATAACGCATTGTTTGCTTCTTTCCATTCTAAAGGAACCACTCCCTCTTCTAATGACAAGTTGAAAACTGTTGCAAGCGGTACGCTAATTTGTTCTACAATTTCCAATAGTAATTTGGACAGAATCCCATCCACTCCAGGTGATTTATTATCCTTCATAGCCCTTATTTTCTTAGCTACCATTTCCTGGGTTACAATTAATTGTCCTAAAGAGTCTGATTCCGCCCCCTTGAACTTAGCCTCTTGTACTGGCAGTGAACTAATATCTTCCCTGGTAAACACCGAACTAAAATACTCATTCAGGTCTTCTGCCATTAAGAATCCCTCTGATATTATATTTCCAGCACTGTCTTCTAGAGTACTGAGCTTATCCTGAACATTCTGTTTGTTCCAAAGATATGCATAAACAATCTTGCTGTCATGTTTTATATTACAAGCTAATTTTTGTTTATAGGTTCTATTTGAATTTCTAATTTCAGTTGTAGCTTGGTTAAGTGCTTCTTTATAACTGTTGTATTCTTCATCATTTCCAGTACATCTATATGACTTCCACATCATTTGTTTGTACTTAATTTTTCTAATGGCTTCTTTTGATAAGTGTTTCTTTCTGGACCGTTTCCCTTGGGTTTTTTCAAAGAAACAAAAGTTATCAATGATGCACTCAATTTCACCCTTTAGGATATTCTAGCATTCTGTTGCTGTCTTATTCTTCAGTGTGTTATTCCAGTCTATCTTTGCTAAATATTTCCTCATTTCCTTATATCTTCCTTTGTGGAAATTTCTCCTGAACTGTTTTTTATTATTTTTTTCTGATTTTACTTTGATGGTAAAATGTACCTGGTTGTGATCACTACTTCCCAGTGGCTCACATAATTTTATATTGTCAACTAATTCATTCTGTGGGGACAAAACTATGTCTAACACATCCTCACCCGTGGTTGGCTCTAGCACATGTTGAGAAAGGAAACTGTCTTGTACTAAAACTAAAACTCCCCGTACTCTGTAGAGATTTCCATTGTATATGACCATGGTTAAAGTCTCCCATAATAATGCAGTCCCATTTGCTAACTTCCCTTATAGCGTTTTGTACTTTCTCATTCTCTTCTATGCTTACGTTTGGACTTCGATAAACTAACCCAACCATTAACATTGAGTTTCCTGTAACTATGTTACACCAAACAGCTTCTTTGCAATCTGCTTCTCTTTCTAATTTTATTTCATAAGCCTGGATAGATTCTTTAATATATAAAATAACTCCACCTCCCTTTCTTCCTATTCTATCTTTCCTAAACATTACATAGCCTGCCAGTCCTAATTCGGCATGATTCGGTTATACTTATTATGTGAAGGTCAATATCTTCTACCATAATGTTTAGTTCATTTCTTTTGTTTACTATGTTCCTTGCATTTAAACAAATACATTTATATCCAGCTTCAGAACAGTTTTCCAGGCTGTTCTGTGCTGATTTAGTTGTGCAGTCTTTATCAATGCCTCCAATTTCAGGCTTCTCTGTGAATCCCCCTACACATCTAGTTTAAATAAATGCAACCTGTCCCATGGTAAACAGTTCACAGCAGGTTCTCTGAGAAAACTGCTGCCACCTTTCCACTAAGATGGTGACCATCTCTCATGTACATATCTTCCCTCCCAACAAAGTACCCCCCATAAATCTATGAATCTCATTACCTCTTCTTCACACATCTGCTCAGCCAGTGCGTTGATCGCCATCCTCTTGCAGTTTCTATATGTTGGCCCCCTTCCTCCCATTACTGGCAAAATTCCTGAGAGAATAATCTGTTGAACTCTTGTCTTCTTTAACTTCCTCACTAACTGTCTGTACTTCTGTACTATCCCAGTTGTTCCCTCTCTGTCTACATTATTTGTTCCTACGTGTACTAGTATAGACCCTCCCTTGCCATGCCCCAATACCTTCTCTACCCTTTCAGTCACATGTCCTATCCTAGCCCCCGGCAAACAAACAACGACGTCCTTCCCTTCGCTTAGTGTCTTATCTGTTTTTCTCAGAATAGAGTCGCCCATAAACACCCTCTTTTTTCTCAATGCCCCCTCAATCACTGCCTCAGAGTAGCTCCTTCTCCGGTTTGCATCTGTCTGGTTGTTGTCTTTTCCCCCTGCCGTCTTCTCTCCTGTCACATTCTCTTCCGTTCCATTCTTTCCTGTTGCTTATTCTTTAGTCACCTTTCCTCGTGTCATCGTCCTTTTATCAACGTCTCTTCTGTCAAATTTACTCTCACTTCATTTCGTTCCATCAACTTTCCTCCCATCACATTTTCTTCTCTCCCATCCCATTTTCCCTCCTACCTCCTTCTCTACGGTCACTTTTTCCCCTATCACCTTCACGCCTGTCATGTTTCCTGCCATCGATTCTCCAATTTCTTCCCCTCCAATCACCTTCCCTCCTCTCAGTCTCGTTTCCTCAGTCTTCTTGCCATTATTCTTCTCCTTCAGTTTCACAGTATTCCCACCTCTCTCCCTGTTGTCTCTCTCCATTCCACCTGTCTCCTTGCTAATTCTCATCTCCATCCCCTTCACAATATCTGTCAACCTAACTACCTCCTTCCACAGGTAAATCCCTCTTCCTTAGTATCTGTCCATGACTTCCCCCAGCAGGACAAGGCAAAATCCACTCAGCTGTGGCAGTCATCGCACACCAAGTGTCGCTTTGCCTTGACTTGCCGCTTGCAAGGCGCCATAATAGAATTTATTTAATAATAATGATATTAATCTAATTAGCTATTCAAAATAGTTTAATCAACTACGTTTACACTATTCAATATGTAGTCTTTAAGAAAACTGTTTACAAACGTTACACTTTACACTAGATTACCTTGTTTATTTCGGTTATTCAGCGCCCTAGCGAATATGCGGGATACTAGCCACATCAACAAACTTGATTTCCCTGACTATCGCCCACCGAAGCTTCGGATATCCGACTCACTTCCTCAAATACACTTTTTACCTACAGCTATTTCTTAATATATGTCTATGGATAGATTACAAATAATATTTATATAATAACAATACTTATCTCTTCAACCCTTCCCCGTATTTTCCTAAATTTCTGCACCGATATCCACAATGAACCGAGCCCAAGATTTCCTGCCAGTCCTTCTTTTATGTCGATTAAGGCCCTATATATACTATGACGGACAACTAATCCAGATATTTCCTGCACCTGACGGGGCTAGTGGTGGCAGACCAATGCCCAGTGATGAGGTCAGTGACTGGTCAGACAGCTGCAGGCCAGCACATGAGCAGTTAGTATACCTTAATGGCCAGACAGGTGTGGGCTAGCTAGTGACATCTAACGGCAGCTGACACGTCACTGACACAGTGCAGTCACGTGTCATATGTCACTGACTCAAGTGAGACGTCACCTACCCACTGTCAGAGACATGATAGTAGTTTAATGATATGGGGCGCCCCACGTCTTATTTTAGCTAGTCCACAAACTGACAACTTTCCCTCCCTCATAAGCCTCCAGACCCCTCCCCACGACAGCTGCACCAGTCTCACTTGGAATATCAACACATCAGTTCACAATAACATATCTCCTTTCTACATACCAGGTTGATCCGACACATTATAATGATAGGACAGGAAAGTTTCTCATCCAAAAATCAACTCCGCCATCTGGTTTTGTTTATGCAGTTGTTCGCCAGGTGGCAGTACCGTACTTCAACTGTTGCTGTCATTAATCAGGGGGCGACACAAACTAAGGGGATCCAAGAGGGTAGCGGGTGTGAGGAGGGGGCACGGTGCAATGTTGGAGAAAAAGGATAGACCAGGGGAAGTGAGAGAGAGGCACTGGGGAAGATGTTGTTGAACCAGGTGGCACCACTATAATATACACAATAAGATAGTTTTATTATGATATCTTAAATACATTTTATATTTTAATTAAATTGTATGTGATGAAGTAGTAAGATTACATCCCTCGTAGCTTCAGTAGAACAAACGCCTGCACGTGGACGAGTAGTGTGTGTACTGAATACTACAATTTAAAGTATCACATAATTATTCCTTCCATAACTGACGAGAGACTACCAGCAATAATACACCGAGATACACTGTGGTGGTGAAATACTGTTATTAGACTCGCGCATGCCGACAGACGATTATGTCACACGACAGCTTCATTATTATCTAGAGACTCCACGATTAGCAGAAGTGTGGTTTGTTTGAGGAAGATGGAGCCTGAAGGGTGGGTGAGTTGGCAAGTCGATGCAGTGGGAGGGATGGACACTACTGAACTGTCTGTTGGGGTTGGATGGTTGGGGTAGGGTCGCCAAATGGAAGGGGGGTAGGACGAATGAAGGGCGGGTGGGAAAGAAGAAGAGAGCGAGATACAAGGAGGAATGTTGGTAAGAAGGGAGGGAGAGACAGAGTCAGTGATGGGGAGGTAGGGAAATGGGAGGGGTAAGGGTGGGTGAGAGGGAAAGGTGAGGGGTAAGAGTGGAAGAGAGGGAGGATGGAGAGAGTTCGAAAAAAAGGGAGGGAGGGAGGGGGAGGAAGGGAGAGCGGACAGAGGGAGGGAGGAAGGGAGAGAGGGAGATAAGGCAGGAGAGGCAAAGAGGAAGGGAGAGAACGCGGGCGGGCAGAGGAAGAGAAGGTGTAGGGAAGGAGGGACATCTGGTATCTGTACGAGTCCTACCTAGGGCCTGGAGAGCTGCTACGAGTGAGGATCTTACCCAGCCGCCCTGCTCCGCGATCCACTTCGCTATCTTCTCTGTCATGATGAACTTGACGACGAAGCCAACGATGTTTGAGAAGAAGCCACGGATGCCGCGTTGGATCACCGTCACCGCCATCCGGTAGCCAAAGCACAGAAGTGTGATGATCCGACCCCAATTAATGTTGCCATCACGAAACAACCTGCAACGCACGACCACAGTGTGAGAACAACGAACAAACCCTTCCACTACGACCACTCCATTGTGGAGAGGACATAAACCCTTCCACTATGACCATTCCATTGCAATCAACAAACATTCACAACTCATCATCCTACTGTCTGAAACAGTATTTAACACACTCCCAGTTGCAACCAAAATAGTAATGATCAAGTTAATGTCATTAATTGGTCAAATTAAAGTCATAAATTAAGAAACTCTTCTTACTATGATGACTACATTTTTAGTAAACATCGGGGACCCCAGGTGAAATAAAAAACTCTTAAATTTACGAACCACTCATGGGCTTGCTAGCACGCCTACAAAAGTCCAGTGTCAAACATGTGAAACTAACGGATATAATATGTTCAGACACACTTACACATAAAAAAGACCCATGCTCTATTTTATGTCCCATCTGCAAAATCTACACACACATGTACATTGTATCTATGTAATTAGTCTCGCATCACTTACTTCCTGGCCACCCCTGCGAAGGCCTCGTAGGCCGTGTCTGGGGTGATGTTGAGAGTACCGATCATCTGGTTGAACTGAGACGAGTATCTGTCGTTGATGTCATCCCCAATCATTGCCAGTTGCCGGCCTATCCTGGCCGCCGGACTGCAACACAAACACACATGTCATCTTACTGTTACATAATTATACAGTAGAACCTCTCTTGGGTGACCACCTCTCTTGGGTGACCACCTCTCTTGGGCAACCACCTCTCTGGACGACCACCCTTCTTGGGCGACCACCCTTCTGGTTGACCACCTATCTTGGGCTACCACCCTTCTTGGGCGACCACCTCTCTTTGGCGACCACCTTTCTTGGGCAACCCACAAAGGGTGATCGCCCAAGGGAGGTGGTCGCCCAAGGGAGGTTCTACTTTACCATTTAGAGAGCAAAAACAACAGCTGCAAGTCTGTGAGAATGACAGGAGCAATGAGATTGGATAAAAGGAGGGAAGAGAGGTGATGCATCACTTAAAGAGAAGATTGTAAGAATTCAAATAATGGGGGTAGGTCATTTGATAAGAATGAATCCAGACAGGGAATTGGAGAAGCAGAGAAAGAGCAGTGGAAGGAGGGGGCTGCTGAGAGGGAGCAGTGGTGGGAGGGGGCTGCTGAGAAGGAGCAGTGGTGGGAGGGGGCTGCTGAGAGGGAGCAGTGGAGGGAGGGGGCTGCTGAGAGGGAGCAGTGGAGGGAGGGGGCTGCTGAGAGGGAGCAGGGGGGAGGGGCTGCTGAGAGGGGAGCAGTGGGGGGGGGGAGGGAGGCTGGCTGACAGGGAGCAGTGGGGACGGGCTGCTGACAGGGAACAGTGGAGGGAGGGGGCTGCTGACAGGGAGCAGTGGGGGGGGGCTGCTGACAGGGAGCAGTGGAGGGAGGGGGCTGCTGACAGGGAGCAGTGGAGGGAGGGGGCTGCTGACAGGGAGCAGTGGGGGAGGGGGCTGCTGACAGGGAGCAGTGGAGGGAGGGGGCTGCTGACAGGAAGCAGTGGGGGAGGGGGCTGCTGACAGGGAGCAGTGGAGAGAGGGGGCTGCTGAGAGGGAGCAGTGGAGGGAGGGGGCTGCTGACAGGGAGCAGTGGAGGGAGGGGGCTGCTGACAGGGAGCAGTGGTTGTAATTGGGAGGAAACATCATTAAAACGTCAGTCACTCACAACAAAAAGTAACTGACCACCAAACTGAGCAAAAATAGACAGACAACAGAACCATTACGCCTGTAGATGTAACGTTTATGCCACGCTGCGATGAACTTACACATGTCCCCGGCACATTGGCATCAAGCTACATCACAAGACAATAATTGCAGCATTAATGTCATTTGCCATTGTTTATATCAAGTTTCATATCCGTAATTCAATCTCTTGATATTAAGCCCAGTGCAAATCACTTACAAAACACAATGTATTGATTCGACATGCTTAGGTAGGGAACTCTGGAAGTTATTTTAAGGTGAGTAGTCAATTAAGCCAGCACTCACTGACTACCACTGCCTAATGATATAATGGACGTATCTGATTATGAATAAACCTGCTGAACAGTTATTGTTGAAATAATATGTTAAAAGAACAATTAGCAATCAAAACACTTGTATGAAATTATAAAAAGGTTGCATTATGCCGTCACCTATTAGGCCCTATTTATCATATATATGTATCCTGTTTACATGACATTATACCGTCACCTATTAGGCCCTATTTATCATATATATGCATCCTTTTTACATGACATTATACCGTCACCTATTAGGTCCTATTTATCATATATATGTATCCTGTTTACATGACATTATACCGTCACCTATTAGGCCCTATTTATCATATATATGTATCCTGTTTACATGACATTATACCGTCACCTATTAGGCCCTATTTATCATATATATGTATCCTGTTTACATGACATTATACTGTCACCTATTAGGCCCTATTTATCATATATATGTATCCTGTTTACATGACATTATACCGTCACCTATTAGGCCCTATTTATCATATATATGTATCCTTTTACATGACATTATACCGTCACCTATTAGGCCCTATTTGTCATATATATGTATCCTGTTTACATGACATTATACCGTCACCTATTAGGCCCTATTTATCATATATATATGTATCCTTTTACATGACATTATACCGTCACCTATTAGGCCCTATTTATCATATATATGTATCCTGTTTACATGACAGTAACACCATCAAACAGAGCACCCGGTGAATGCTGTTCACCATTCCATATCTACTTTTCACCATTCCACACCATTCCACATCTACTCTTCACCATTCCATGTTTACTGTTCACTAATCCACACCATTCCATGTCTACTGTTCATCATTCCACACCATTCCATGTCTACTGTTCACCATTCCACACCATTCTACATCTAATGTTCACCATTCCATGTCTACTGTTCACCATTCCACACCATTATATGTCTAATGTTCACCATTCCACACCATTCCATGTCTACTGTTCACCATTCCACACCATTCTACATCTAATGTTCACCATTCCACACCATTCCACATCTACTGTTCACCATTCCACACCATTCCATGTCTACTGTTCACCATTCCACACCATTCTACGTCTAATGTTCACCATTCCACACCATTCCATGTCTACTGTTCACCATTCCACACCATTATATGTCTAATGTTCACCATTCCACACCATTCCATGTATAATGTTCACCATTCCACACCATTCCATGTCTACTGTTCACCATTCCACACCATTCCATGTCTACTGTTCACCATTCCACACCATTCTACATCTAATGTTCACCATTCCACACAATTCCATGTCTACTGTTCACCATTCCACACCATTCCATGTCTAATGTTCACCATTCCACACCATTCTACATCTAATGTTCACCATTCCACACCATTCCATGTCTATTGTTCACCATTCCACATCATTCTACGTCTAATGTTCACCATTCCGCACCATTCCATGTCTACTGTTCACCATTCCACACCATTCTATGTCTAATGTTCACCATTTCACACCATTCCATGTCTACTGTTCACCATTCCACACCATTCTATGTCTAATGTTCACCATTCCACACCATTCTATGTCTAATGTTCACCATTCCACACCATTCTACATCTAATGTTCACCATTCCACACCATTCCATGTCTACTGTTCACCATTCCACACCATTCTACGTCTAATGTTCACCATTCCACACCATTCCATGTCTACTGTTCACCATTCCACACCATTCTACGTCTAATGTTCAACATTCCACACCATTCTACGTCTAATGTTCACCATTCCACACCATTCCATGTCTACTGTTCACCATATCATGTCTACTGTTCACCATTCCACACCATTCTACATCTACTGTTCACCATTCCACACCATTCCATGTCTACTGTTCACCATTCCACACCATTCTATGTCTAATGTTCACCATTCCACACCATTCCATGTCTACTGTTCACCATTCCACACCATTCTACATCTAATGTTCACCATTCCACACCATTCCATGTCTACTGTTCACCATTCCACACCATTCCATGTTTATTTCTTATTATTCATCATTGAAGCGCCAGAGTATGACGATTTTACAGGACGTTTTAGTGACTTTTAACGTTAATTTATTATTTATTTTATTTACTGTTTTATATTAATTGTTTTATAATGATTTTTATATTGTGAGTCAATTGATTAATTATAAGTTAGATATCATGCAGAAAAAGAACTGTAATTAATATTATTATTTATTCCTGGTAGTGTTGATGCCAGCGTATCTTACAGATATGTGATATTTAAATGGTCGGTTTAACAGACCTCATCACTAATTTTCAAGCACAAACTATCATCTCAGGGGGGTCTTATTTCAACACTGACACAGAAGCTATGGGACACCCTCCAATACAGCCACAGTCCCGTGGCGAGACACGGCACATAACATATCCCTTTCCCGCAGTAAAACCTGCACATCTCAATATGATGTCCTCCCTGGTTATACATTACACAGACGCCACAAGTAAGTGGTTCACAGGTTGGTGTGCGTGCCAACGAGGTAACTAAGTACTGGATGAGGCCACCTGAGTAGGAACCTGACAGGTGTAGCCCTCTCCGCACTTGTTCCTTCCCCTTCCCAATCCCTTGTCTGGTCCCTAGCCCTCTTCCCTGCCGCATTCCTCCATTCGTCTGGGGCGCGTGTCGCAGAGGTGAAGTGAGTGATACATCAACACCCCTACACCTGGCCGGCGCTCTCATCCCACTTTATGGCTCATTGCAAATAAATAAAGTTAGACACTGCAGTGGCAGACTGCTCCAGGTGGCAGTATCTCACCCAGACTAGTATCAAACAGATCCTTATCTCCACTGCTTTCATCTGGGGTTCTATGAACTTTGCAGCATCTTCATATCATCAGGTGTTTGAGAAGTACTTGCAACTGTACATAACCATTACAGATAGGGCTATCTACAACATATCCTGTCTCCGGCCAGACGTCCGCTGGTCAGTCAATGCCTTGACCACTGGTTCACAAATGACTGACCAAGCAAACTGCGTCAGATTCGCATCGCATCAACATCTTGGCAAATGTTGCTGAGAATCTACAGGTGGTTGCCAACTGACTCCGTGTCTTTCTGTTGCATCATGTCATGTATCTCTTCCGAGAATTCTGCGCACTGACGCACAATTTTCACGGGCGTGCCAAGCCCGACACCGTGTGATGCATTCAGGGTAAACATACTGGCGTGCGTTCCCAGAAACGTGACACAACGGCAAAAAATGAACAAAACGGCTGCCAACAATAAGGACTAGTTGGCAACAACCAGGACCATTTGTCTGTGTCACATTCACTTGTCAGCCAGAAATATATAGGTGTCTCATTAATACGTCAATCTCCATTAGCTGACTAACGATATGCACCCACTTAGACTATAAAGTTTAGTTTATACATAGCGTGTTATATCAAGTCCTTATGACCAGTCACAGTGATATAAATTTCACCAACTCAACTTCTTTGGGAAGCATTAAGCCATGCTGCGATTACTACATGAAGATCATTCATCCACATATGTGCCCATAATTGTCTACAGCCAGATACTCAGTGAATGAGCCGAGTGAACTGAGGCAATGTCGAGTGAACAAAACTGTCCAAGCCTCGAAACAGTAATAGGAGAATTTGAATTCTTTGATCGAGTTGGGCGTTCTACCAACTGCGCTGTTGTTCCCCTTTACTTCCAAGCAAATATGCGCATCGTTAACTGCCTAATGAAGATTGACGTACAGACTAAAGATTTATATATATGTTGTTGACACATGTATGTGACTATGACAGATCTGTGTCCAGGTTACTGCCAACTAAAGGTAAGGTCATCTGGGTGGTTGGGGGTCCATGACGCACCTTCACTCGGGCTCTACCTTAGCAAGCAGTATCACAAGGCTATGTTTAGAAGACTGTGGTTAGCCTCTAAACTAATCTATAATTTATATAAACCCTGCCCAGTTACATTCGTGTATTTTGACTTAAAGTAAATCAGAAACAATCAGTCTTAAAATTAAACTCTCGTACTTCAGTTATTAAATATACGTAATAAAGAAGTTTTATTTGGTGTTCCACCAGCAAACAATGAATTGGAATCAACTTGGACTTCAAAACATACAAAGTGGCGCATATCTTAAGTGTTTATTTTGTTTATAAACATTAGTGTTTATAATAGTCAATATATAATTACCAATACAATGTTCTACATAAGGTTGATCTAAACCTTTTATTGACTTTCCCCTGTTGTCGATAACACCACACTACCAACACGTCTGTTTGTTTACCTAATCTCACTCAGAATCTATGTACACCATCTCTTCCTCTGAGAAACTCACCAACAACATCAAACAAGTAAACAGCATCTGTTGCCTGCTTAATTCAGCCACTTTGAGGGTGTTCATATTTAGCCAGCAACAAGCACGAATCTCGGGAATCCAAACGGAAACATTGGATGAGCGGACTAAGCAAAAGGACCAACAAATCCCTGACACGTGTTAGGTCATCCCTGTCAGTTGGGAATGTGTTTGGTGTGGGAGATGTAAGGAGGGGACCTAGACTTGGTGTTGTGGTCAAGGCAGACAGCTCCATACACACTCACTGACTGCGCCAGAACAGACAGGTTTACATTCCAGTGTCCAGCAGTCTGACAGCTGGGTCAATCCCTGTGCACATTCTGACACCCACTGTTAATTAGCTTCTCATTCAGATTTCAAACAAATCTATTAACCAAATGCCTGATATATTATATTTTTATATTATTAGTTTTTTGTTTGTTTTACAAAATGTAGGATAAGTTTCATATGGAATATTGCCATTTTAATTTCAGTTGCTGACAATTTGTGGTCTTAGTACGAGTTTTTCATCACACAGCAAACTTTTTCTGTTAATGTGTTAATTTGCTGATTGTTTATTACATAAAAACATATAATTATGTTTAATTTATATTCTTTGTCATTAATTTATGTTTTGTTATGGGGACAAATAACTTACTTTTTTTACTTATGTCATCTATGTAACGTGGTGACAAGTTGAATTTTAAAATGTTGCTCGGATGAGTGCCACATAGGATACGACCTAAAAGTGACCATCATAATTGCCCTACCATACACTGTGGACTGTTGCCTGTTATTATCAAACACATTCTAGTACCCAGTAAATACCAAAACACATTCGGCTCAGTAACCAGCAATAAAAGCACGTGTTGTAACATAGAACTGCCATGGTTTGTGTTCTAGATACATTCCTGGGGGGCTCATTGCAATGTAATACACTATAGCAACTGACCAGACCAGCCTTGACCAATGTCCAGTGTGGATTGCAGTGAATTTCTCAGTGGTCACTTCATGTATGTTCACTAACACACATGGCTGTAAATATTTAGACAATATTCAGACAGCCATGTCTAAACACCTGCACTTAGAGGGCTGAGTCCTGTAAGAATATAAACACATCTATCCACCTACAGGGTACAGACACATGTTCTGTCCCCTCTGCCTTGGATTCCCCTCCCCCTCCACACAAGGGCAAGTTATCATTTTCAGAAATCTGATTAGAAATGGACTCACTCAGTAAGCGTGTGATAAGGGCTGGAAGACAGGACTAGATTTCCAAACATACAAAGATGTCACTAGTGCAACAGTATACCAGGGTAAAATGTGTTTCCCTTAGGGGGAAGATATTCTAAGATATTTCCCCCCTACCCTGGATGTCTTCCCTAACAGAACTAAGTTTGAGAAATATGAAGAAATACATCTAGCTAAATGCACATTTCTTTATATGGTAATAAATATGTTATAAAATATTGTTTTAATGTTGGGGGATATTCTGTGGTGAGGGGAGTTTTTATGATTATATTCGGTAACATGTTATAACAAGTTATAAAAACAAGTTTAATAGACATAAACAATTCAAATAATTAATTATCTACATAATAATTAATGCAATGTCAAACTAATAAATTTATAGTTCACCATGATAAATATATAATCTATATCCACGGCATCAGAAGAGGGAGTGATCTTGACAATATATGGCTAGGTAGGGGGTTCATAGTAGACAGGGTGGGGGTAGGGAGGTCCATGGCTGTCTACAATAAACACAGCTCAATGTGTCAGAGAGACGCCAGTGCACATGTGCCAACTATAAATCCTACAACTCAGAGGCAGTTCTCTGGAAGTCCAGGTCATGGAATTATTCTGGGCACCTGTCTTGTCATTGCATTGGGCCTGGCTTGGGCAGCATTGGGCCAGGTTTGATCATAATGGGTGAGATAATGGCTGGGGCAGATAGTGGGGTGGTTGATAAGGTAGAGGGCTGGCAGGGGATGTGGGGGGTCAGTACATCCATGACACTCTCCTAGGGTGACTGTAGTCTGGGCCTGTTGCCCTGTCATGGACAAGGGGGTCATTTGAAGGGGGTCTTTGAGGGGGGTCATTCTGCTTGTGTCTGGTGCTTATGCAACTACATAAGACAACAACATCAGACAGCCAAATGGTACATCAAAGACACTCTCAGTGTCCACAGCCAGTAGAGTTCTGGCCACTTGGTCAACCACTGGGGTCTGTCTAGCTTCAGTGGACAACTCTCAGTGGACAACACAAGCCACTGAGTGGATGAAACTACAACTTGGACATACCACTGCCCTGGTAATATGAAATAAGAAGATGGGACTATCTGAATATGAAATGTTATGGCACTGAAATGTGTCTGCAGACCATCTTGTTATGCATAAATGTTTAAATAATGTTACTTACGTCAAGTTCTGCCAATTAAAAACTGTACATTTTTTGCAGTAAAAATAGCAATATAACAATGCCATGATGATGTACAGTGTCATTTCAAAAACAGTAATAATAATAATACAGCCAAACTGTTGATAACTTTGCCAATAACTACATTTTTTGCAATAATAATATTAAGAATAATATATTATAATAATGTAATTTCAATAATAATAATAATAAAACAGTCATACTGTTGATAAATTTTGGCGACATTAAACAAATCATTGTCACTGTTTGTGTTATATATTCATAAATTATCAAGCATTATTTAACAATAATAACTTGATTATCGTATTATTTTCTAATCCCCATTACGTTTTATATTTATACATGTGAATTGACACTAACACATAAAATAGAAAAAAATTTGCCTGAAGAGGCATACATCGTGAGTCAATAACTCCATACAGACTTCATGTCCAGCTTATGGACAGTTGCATCCATCATTACTAATACTCCTAAAGACTTGTCTGGTGGGGAGCATTGTCCAGCCAAGTGTGAACACAGATAAGTGGACACTTCCACTGGTCATCAGTCACTGACCACTGGTCTGTCTGGGGACTCTCTGGTGATTGTCTGCCACTAACTCTACACTACTCAGTTGACCAGCACATAATTTTCTCTACGATGCTCAAAACATTTTGTATTATTAATTTAATAACAAATGAAAATGTCTTAGGTAAACACTAAGGAATAGAAAATGAAATAAATTATTTGAGGAAAACACCACGCAAAATAACTTGGAACTAATAACAGTAAATAAATACAAATACATGGATATCTAATATTTTATATATATATATATATATATGATCAATGCATTATTTAAATAAGTAACTACATATAATTTATATAATAAATTGGATAATGATGTATTACTAATGATACTAACACATCGAAAATTGTCACGATGCGACGATCTTATACTTCAGACTCAATTACTCAGCCCAGTGATAAGGAGGCACATATAGAGTTTTTATTTAGGTACAAAAATAACTTCTGCAACACTGGGAGCCACGACTCCCCCCCCCACAAACACACTGAAGTATTCCTTCAGTGTCCAAGAACATGACATAATCTATCATTTCTATGAATTCTGTCCCTAAAACTACACCAAGCTGGTAACACAACAGTGACCGTCCCTAGAACTACACCTAGCTGGTAACACAACAGAGACTGTCCCTAGAACTAGACCTAGCTGGTAACACAACAGAGACTGTCTCTAGAACTACACCTAGCTGGTAACACAACAGAGACTGTCCCTAGAACTACACCTAGCTGGTAACACAACAGAGACTGTCCCTAGAACTACACCTAGCTGGTAACACAACAGAGACTGTCCCTAGAACTACACCTAGCTGGTAACACAACAGAGACTGTCCCTAGAACTACACCTAACTGATAACACAACAGAGACTGTCCCTAGAACTACACCTAGCTGGTAACACAACAGAGACTGTCCCTAGAACTACACCTAGCTGGTAACACAACAGAGACTGTCCCTAGAACTACACCTAGCTGGTAACACAACAGAGACTGTCCCTAGAACTACACCTAACTGATAACACAACAGAGACTGTCCCTAGAACGACACCTAGCTGGTAACACAACAGAGACTGTCCCTAGAACTACACCTAGCTGGTAACACAACAGAGACTGTCCCTTGAACTACACCTAGCTGGTAACACAACAGAGACTGTCCCTAGAACTTCACCTAGCTGGTAACACAACAGAGACTGTCCCTAGAACTACACCTAGCTGGTAACACAACAGAGACTGTCCCTAGAACTACACCTAGCTGGTAACACAACAGAGACTGTCCCTAGAACTACGCCTAGCTGGTAACACAACAGAGACTGTCCCTAGAACTACGCCTAGCTAGTAACACAACAGAGACTGTCCCTAGAACTACACCTAGCTGGTAACACAACAGACTGTCCCTTGAACTACAGCTAGCTGGTAACACAACAGAGACTAGTGCTGCCCCCTACCCATGTTTGTTTAATCTCTCAATAACAAGCCGTCCTGCACAGACCAATACACTGCCACAAGCTGTAGTGGTTGATACAGACCAATACACTGCCACAAGCTGTAGTGGTTGATACAGATATCAACAATACACTGCCACAAGCTGTAGTGGTTGATGCAGATATCAACAAAGCCAATCTGTTTACATTATCACTACCACAGTCTAACAACCATGGCGTGACCAGAACCATAACCCCCACCCCCTAAAACCCTTTCATCTGCCCTTGATTGGCATGGTCAGTGCTCTGTCCACTGTGTACACTGACCACTGGTCATCATCAGGCAACCAAGGCTGATATCAAAAGGCACTGTCCATCACCATAAAGAAGGGTGATTAGCAGCCTTTGTCTCTAATAACCCCACTGTTTTGCGAGGATCACCAGGATCATTAACCAAGGGCAAAAGAAGGTCAAGGGTCAGGAGGGAGAAGCGAATAAATAAGGAGTGATTGTGACAAGTGATAATTGCTATGGTCATCAAAGATATCTTCTGTTCCAAGGCATTATGCAAGGGACAATGGGATAGATCCAGTGCCTTCCACATGTTTAACTCACTGTTGTTCTGTAGCCAGGCAGAAATCACCCAGTAGGGGGGTAAATACCCACACCCTTCTCAAGCACCCTGCTGAACACAGGCACAGAGGACAGGGCTGGGTAGATCAAAAGGTTATACTGCCAACTGGATGTAATCAAGAAAGCAATTTAATTATCTAACTACTCAGAATTTTAGTACTTGCCCCCTACAGATACACAAGTACCCTGAGTCCTGAAGGGCTACAAAAGACAATGTTTGGATAGATTAAGATGAGAGTCAGATGGTCAGCTGGTTACGTTAATCAACAAATCAATCTAATTAAATGTTATCTAACCAATCAACAATGGACTAACCTCACAGTGATACTACTGAAAGGGGCACAGGTAATGGTGTTATGATAGATTAAAAGACTAAGACAGGGTCAACTGTTAAGACTAAACCCACCAATAAACTCTACTCAAATTGTTTCTTTTCTGAACCAAACAACTCATCAAAAACTCATCAACAGTCAACAAATCGTTGAATTATAAACCCATTGAAACAGAGAGAAAACATTATGATGACAGGCCTGACCAGCAAAGCCAGATTGATTAACAGTTTAACTGCAGTTAATTAAGTAAAACAAATTAAGTAGGATAACATTACAGTTTTATGTCTAACAGATAACATCATTAGCCCTCTTGGCAGCAAACCCTCTCCCTAATCCAGTAGGAAGTGGGCTATAAAGGGTTCCTGCTTCACTGCACATACCCAAGGCAGTGTCTACAAAGTGAAACCAACATGATCATTGGCAATCAATTTCAATTTTATTTCCACCATGTCCTCTAAGTAGGGGACTTAGAGGCCAGGACGTGACAACACAAAAGGACACATTCAGACTTATGTGAGACTTAGTCATGTTTATCTACCAACCTCATAGCTTTATGTGTCTTAATCCTAGCCCATTTGTCTGTCCAATTGCCTGCAGTCAATTAGGCAGGGCAGATTCTCACCCAGTCAGTGTCTTGGTGGGTCTGGCCCACCCCCTAGGCCACATTAGGCTCAGCTTGTGGACACAGAGGGAGGGGGTAACCCCCTTGAAGTATGGTCAGTTTCACACTGGTCAGCTTTGATGTTAACCACCAGTGATCTATGTTTGTTGAGATGAAAGAGGGATGAGATGGAGCACATTCCCTGGACTACAGAAGGATGATGGCCTACAGCACAGAGATCATCTGATCCACAACTAATTGAACATAAAATATAATGTTTAGTACTAATATTATTATTATCATTCCAAACAGAGGGTCGGGTGTCAAATGTTGGTTGCTTTAAAATATGAATATTTTATATTAGCTGCTTTGGTGACATAATTCAGAAAGCCTGTCAGCAGAAATGTACTGGTTTTTCCTAAAACGTAACTTAGGCAGCAGAAGCATCATTTCGATGAAACATCCTTCTGTTCTCATAACAACATAAACCGCCATCATGTGGACACGCCGACACCCAGCAATACACACAAGTGTTGTAAATGAATTCGCTAGACGTGCTTCTTTAATCCAAGCAAAAGACGAATGTTTTTCCACGATTTATTTATGCTGTTTCCTCCTATCCACACATCCGGACCTCCGTAGTGTCCACACAGGATGCACAATTCTCCTGATCAATCACCTGACTGGCCCTTGTGTCACCTAACAGCCCCTTATGGTGACCTGTCAGCCCCTTTCACTCTGCCAACCTGAGAACTTCCCCACCTCTTTTGACACATGCATGACAACATCATAGTCACAGCGTGCATCCACGCGTGCAGGTGTTTGTCATTTGTATTCGCTCTATTGCTGTGAATGTATCAAGACCCACAGGTAGACATACCCTGGATGCAAGATGCACCTATCAATCCACTAATGAGATTTCATAGATTCACCTTAACGAGTACAGCTGTCTATAAAGCAGCACAGGAGACCAGAGACTCATATCAGGTGTTCAAGTAATTTTTTGTACGCAAAATTCACACCTTATCTAGCCCTAAGTTCTACTCGAGTCAATAGCAGTTGCTTTCAACATAATTCCAAATGGAAAGTGTATTTTCAGAGTGAGAACTTCCATGTCACAGGGTATTATTTCCCTTTGGACAAGGAAAATTGAAAATAACATTAGTACATTGGTAAAACTAACACCTGTAAATAATAATAATATTTAAAAAAAAAATTGTTGAATTAAATTAAAATGACATAACTGTGTTTTATACACTCACAACTAGCAAAAGTTCATAAGTTAAAGCTATATGTATTGTTAAAATTAAGTTTTCATAAAATTGTCTATCACTGACTGTTTATTGTTTTATCTCCACCCAACTTTATAGCGCACCGCACCTGTTCCAACACGAACTTCCATCTAAACAAATAAATGAGAAAGATCTTATTTGATATGTCAAAAAGTCTAACTCCAGTTTAAAGGTTTTCTCAAATTCCCTTTCACTCACCTTCCACCATGCGATGCTACCGCAAGCTTCATGGCCAGCCCCGGATATAAACATACGCCAAGTACCTTTGTCCCGCACATAGCGACTTCAACTGCGTGTGTAAAACCCGACATCTCTGAGACATCTTCACATAACCACTACAACGAGTATCCTATCTTGCTGCCGCTGCTACTCATCATATCTACTCATCATATTCACACCAGGTGGCAGCAGTGGTCTCCCAGAAAAACCATCTCACAGCCAGACAATTCGGTATCAGTGCGTGAACTGAGCTCCTAGGTATGCGGGCCGACCACCGCCAGAACACCTGCGGACGTCCATTCCCGTGCTCTAGTGCCCGACAACTTGCCAACCCACAAAATACCAACGCGCAAAAATGGCGGCACAAAAATGACAAATTTGTGACCTGCCCAGCAGAGACACCTGGGAAATCAGGTGTGCAAAACAAAACAGAGCTTCTAGAATAATCTGGCCAAGGTGCAAACTGCCTGGCCTTTCTTTAGTATACGTCATCATTTGTTGTTGTGTTACCGTTACCCTACACCGGATCTGTCAAATACTCGGTTTCTGAAATGACACAAAAGTGCATGATAACCTCACATTAGCTTCACTTGTAGATCATGTAAACAAATCATTAGACTGCATCCATGTGGTGGCATTTTGCACGTTTTCTTGACATATTTCCCATTAACATTCGGACAGCTAATATTGTGTGATTTCTCCCAGCATGTTCCTGGCCCAGACGGGTGATGGGAGCACTTCCTGTTTGCCGAAACAGGTCCGGTGGACTCCCGTGTCCGAGAGTGGGATAATGAAATCTCCAACTAATGAGTCTGGGTCGACAAAGGTGGCAGAGAAAGACTCCATTAGGCATATGTACAAATCAATGACGTCGCAGGACCAAACAACAAGTGAAATGTGCAACATTGTTGCTCCACAGATGCGACCTACTCACATCGACGCCGGTAAACGCAGTTCCAATTTCTCACACACAGGAAATGGATCAAACATGATTAATGGCTTTGTACCCAGGTGCATGTTTCGCTCCGTTTTTGACAATCGTGTAGGAAATAAATGCAAGTTTGTTCAAATAAATTGCACTAGCAATTCTCAAAGTTACAGCCCAGTAGCTTGGCTCCTGGCCCAAACGGGTGACGGGAGAACTTCATGTTCGCCGAAACAGGTCCAGTGGACTCCGTGTCCAAGCGGGATAATGAAATCCCTGATCACATAATAGGGTGCTAATGAAATCATCCTCTGGGTCAACAAAGACTCCATTAGGCATATGTACAAATCAATGACATCGCAGGACCAAACAACAAGTGAAATGTGCGACATTGTTTCTCCATAGACGCGACCTACTCACATCGACACTGGTAAACACAGTTCCAATTTCTCACACACAGGAAGTGGATTAAACGTGATTAATGGCTTTGTACGAAGGTGCATGTTTCGCTCCGTTTTTGACAATCGTGTAGGAAATAACTGCAAGTTTGTTCATATCTCTGAGCTAGTTTGTTCATATCTCTGAGCTAGCAACACGTTGCTGCCCAGTGGAAGAGGAATACAGTGGATAATGATGGACTGAGCGTAGCTCTTGGGAAAGGAGGAATTAACATCAGTTAGGATTACATTTAAACCAACAATTTTTTAACACAATCATTACCACAGATTCCGGGGACAGGAATAGATTTTCCTGTTACTAAAATGTGTCATATACTGCCAAAGTATTGCCATGGGATTGTATAATTTCATCGAGGGACCATAAGTGAAATATAAAAAAATTGCTGCATTTGACAATTAGTGAATACAAAAATGTACTTTAATTAAGGTAAACAAACCAGTACACAAATAACTATAGAAAGTACATACTTTTTAAAAGTTATTAAGTTAAAACATAAATAGGTTAACAATTTAAAAGTTTTTTTAACAAATAAGTCATACAAAATTATAAGAAATTATTAAATAGTTATGTAAAAATAGGATATCAAATCACCATCCTACAATTATAACAGGGTGCTGTTGCCCAACTATGTGGTAGAGTCCACAGGGGTCCTCCAGCAATACCTGTACAATTGCACATATATTTTATCAAATTGTTGACAATATTATTAATCTTTTTTTTCTAAAACCATAAACACTCTTGCAAACTAGGGTGTCAGATGTGTCAATAATTTATTAATAGACTTGTTACTCTCGTGGCTTCACTGGTGTTATCCTAAGCTCCTTCTATGCATAGTATTGTAGGCAATATTAAGTTTAAAAATCTAAACAGGAGCCCTTGGTAAGATTTGCCCAGAGTTGGGAACAATAATTTGTACAACAATATGCATGAGACAGGTATTTTAACACCGGCGGAACAGTTGTGAC
This sequence comes from Paraescarpia echinospica, assembly GCA_020002185.1. NCBI lineage: Eukaryota > Metazoa > Annelida > Polychaeta > Sabellida > Siboglinidae > Paraescarpia > Paraescarpia echinospica. The sequence continues at coordinate 58,430,179 of CM034542.1, forward strand.
AACTTTTGATGATCCTGTATACCTAGCATAAAAGCTGCATTTGATCATATCTTAAACACATATTTACAATGTTATTACTAACTTCATTAGAGCTATCAAGGAAGCCTTTCTTAAACTAAAGTTCTGTTCTTCAATTTCCTGTCAGCAACTGCTGTAAAAGTTTCTGACAATTTCTCAGATTCCTTGCCACCTTTTCCCACCACGCCTCAGACAGGCGGACATAGGGAATCTAACACACATTATGAATTCTGAACAGCATGATGTCAGATATTAAGTGGTCTGCGATAAAAGAGCAGTATGACTCACAGGAAAACACCTATCAACTTTATAGCAAGCAGAAAAAAAAGATAAAAAAAACACAACATGTGTCAAACGCATGTCGCATACACGCATTAACGAGTGCGCGCATTCTGTGCAAATTAACCCGAAAACAAATGCAAATCCCGAGGGTCGTAAGGAGATTCGCGTTTAACCGAGTCATTACTGCCTTCAGTCGCTGTAATAGAAATGTTCCATTATATTTCATGAGATAACTACTTTACTCAACACACCGACGCGACACTGTCAGTGTCATTGTCGTCGCAGTCCCCGAGCGACGTCTCCTAATCCACGCCACAGCCTCAATCTGATCAACGGGGCACTCGAGCAATCGCCCATTAACAGGCTAAATGCAACCCGTGATCATCTGAGCACCTTGGAATGACAGTTTATGCGGCTGACTGGAATGAATAGCGACATCGCTGTCACTTGGCGAAATTACAACTAATGACGGAGCCGTGCGATTGGTGCGTGATCATCCAACGGCAGTTCCTTAATCGAAGCCTTGCGGAATAATAAAAACAAGTGCCTGTCACTTCCGAAGTCCTCCGGGAAAATGCCTGGGCGCATTTTGATAGACACTCGCATCAGCTTTTACAATTTGCACAACAATGTAAGCCTTTAGAGGTGATCGGATCATACAAACTACCGCCTCAGAGTCTACTCCAGATCAGTCAAAGACTAGGTCTCCAGGGCCACCAACATGTGGCCATGACATCTTACACTCTACTGACTACTAACAATATGGCACCTTCAAATGATACGGAATACACAACTTGGCCTCTTGCTATAAGAACTCCTGATGTAAAGAACATCTGCTTAAAAAACAACTTAAAAATTCCTGTTCAGATCTGCACTGTTATATGTAGCCATGGACATAAGAATGATCAGATACAAAGAACAGTTTCACGAGGTATGTCCTTATAGTGAGTGTCCAATATTTTATCTCATAAGGGTCGGCTTCACATAGATACAACAAAGTTTGACTCCCGATAAGTCTATCTTCCTCCTTCATTTGCATCTGGTCTTAGCTCTGGATGATAATCTTGTCCAATTGTGTTAAATACATGTCTCAGGCAGATAACTTCATGAAGCCAGTCCTACTTTAATTGGTCCTACTTTAATTGGCCCTCTCCTCTTCCATCCTGGGACACATTTTTGTCACCTTTACAGGAAATGTCACAATAAACCTGCGAATTAACTCAATTGACAAACATATGGGAGACTGGACTACAAGATAATGAAGTGTCACAAGGCCAATAAACTGGACACAAGTTAACAAGTAACCCCCTGCTGGGCAATTACCTCCATACACTGACCCACTGACCACCCCCCTGTCTACTGACCACTCTCCACTCACTACTCTCATCTATAAGGAATTAATTAATATGCCAGACTGATTGATTAGAGAGCACAAGGGGAGGGTATTAGATGACTGACCAGCACAATGCCCTGGTCACTGAGTGGTCAGTTCTATGACATGTCTGACAGGTGTAGCCTCTGGCCAGTGTCAGCTGCAACACCTGAGTCCAGTCATTATGTGTGGTCAAGCATTAGGATTGTTTAGCCAACTGAAGCATGCAGGATATAATTGATATTCCACAAAAGTGGAGCGTGCTCATTTCACATTTTATTTATGATAATAATTATTATATTTATTTACATGTGTTTTAATGGTTTATTAATTTATTATATTCATTTCTTATTTATTATGTGCCCCTGTATTATTCAGTTTCTGTGGCTGCAAAGCAAACTAAAACCTCCATTTGCTGACACTTGCTGTCTCATGGGTTTGTTCATTTCACTCATTTCACAGGTTTACTCATTTTGTGGACTTGCTCATTTTGTAGGTTTGCTCATTCCAGGAGGATAGTGGTAGACTTTTTAATTTGGCTGATAACCAAACTGGTTTAAATTTGTTTCATTGTTCATTTTATAATAATTCTTTATGATTTTAAGTAACTTCAACTAATGTACCATCTTCCCTGTTTCAACTTTGTTGACCTCTTCATTTGTTTACTAAACCTTTTGTTTGACTTTCCTCATTAATTTTAATTGCACTACCATACATTAGTGTTTTAATTAAATAGTTAAATGTCATTTTGTTGCAACTTAAAAATAAAACAGCTTGTGTTAATTACATCGAATGTCCCAGAGCACTCACGATTAAATATGACACCTCAATCAAACTGCATAAATAAATACGTAAAATCTGTGTTTATTGCACATTGCTAATTGCAGTAGTTTTATTTAGAAACCAGTTGCACTACTATGCAGAATTATCTGTTGTTCGCAACAAACACAACCAACCATGGCAGTAAACCTCCACACACCAGTCACTAAACCAGCCAGTAAACACCATGAACCAGCCAAACAAACCCCATTGTTAAAACTACAGTTATGTGACATAATCCAGCTGTATTTACAGCACACAAAGAAAGGAAGACACACATATTACACCCTTCCAGCTGAGTTCAGGGCAATATAGTTGGACAGCATCAAATATCAATGACCATCCTGCCCACTCACTGTCTACCTGGATGACCATCTCTCCAGGGGCAAACAGGTGTTTCCTTTGATCTCCACCACTGGTCAAGCACTGGTCATCACTGTCCAGTGAAAGTGGACAGGTTCAAAGGGTCCTGTCTAATGATGCTAATCAGAGCAGGGCTGGAAGTTGGGACTACCTAGTGGCATTTGCCAGTATATATTACGCCTGTGACTAGATAAATGGCATTAGTCTCAAAGTGCAACTTAGAACTTTGTCCATTGATTACTGCCCTGACAGGCAACTGACCATTTGGGCGCTTGTGTTAATATATTGAAAGGTATTAGCCATCCCGGACAAATTGTGAATGATGACATTTTAACCCTTTTCTCTGCCCCTGCTTACCTCCTACAGCAGCAAATACTTGTATCAAGTGACTTCGTTGCCTAAGGCTATGAATTCATAGTCCTATGGAGGGACCAGGGTTATTAGATGTTACCCCAAGCCCTTAAGCAGCTAGACAGGGCAAATAATGCACCAGTTGTCTTCTTCCTGGGGAAGGCTTCCTTAGGGAGATTGGGTCCACTCCCCTTCCTGTTTTCCCATAATCGTATCCCTAATTCCCTAAGGAATCTTCTCATAATACAACAGGTATCCATCATTTAAGCTGCATTCACATTTAAGCTGGTAGAGTGTGAAGACCCTAAGTCAGTTTAATAATATACATAATACACACTTTTATACATAATTTTATCTGATATAACAAATTATTGTTTTTATTACAACACATTATTTTAAACTTATTTTCTTTATATATCTTTGTAAAGTTCTGTGAACTGCATTAAATTTGGTGGTATGTGAAATTAAATATTATTATTAAAACAGTGAATACTAACTTTTGTTAAAAAAAACATCAAAACACTGGACTTTCATTTTTACACTGGGTAATTTGCAAACACATGAATTTAGCTTCATATCATGCTATAGTATTTTTTAGCTTTCACTATTCCAGTCAAAACTAATTTAATAAGTTTTCTGATTTAATCTTAACTAAATAACACGTTTTTACAAATAATAATAATATATTTTATTTAATATAGTGCCAGATCCAATTATAAATTGTTCGTGGCGCTTTACAATATGTAGAACCCAGATAGAGGTATTAATGATGGCTAAATAAACGCGCATTTTCTAAAAGATATTCTTATAAAATTAATATTAGTAAAATACAAATACATACAGTAATTAAATAAATATACTAAAATATTGATCTTAGCTACAATTCTATGTAGAAATAAGACATTGCCAATTCATTTAACTGAACTAATGTACATGTAGGTATAAAATAAATATATAAATAAGTTAATTAATACATAAGAGATATAACACAAATCAATACAGAGACTAAACTATGCCACATTGGACAAGAACGAGTCGAAAAAAATGAGTCTTTAAGCGTGCCTTGAAAGTAGAGAGACAATTAGACGTTTTAATATCATTAGGCAAAGTGCCAATAGAGCCAAAATGTTATTGTGGATACTAGAAACATTCACCTTTTCATGGAATTATTCTATGAGAAGATGTAAAAAAAAATGTAATCGCAAAGCAGCTTTAAACCACAGAGTCGTAATATTATTAATTTCATATCATTCTCTATAATCCCTAATTCTTCCTAAGCAGTTGCTCAGATTAACATCTGATTAGAAACTCTAGCCCAAGGGATACTTGGCTGCCATTTTGCCTGCTCTTTATTACCAGTTTATTACCTGTGGCTTTAAATGGTCAATCACAAATTTGGCATAATCTTGTGTGAGTTCCTGCTGGCATTATGTTCAAGTAACTTCCCCACGATGGCAACCTTATTACTACAGCGACAACGGCAATATCAGGTTGCCAAATTGACAAGATTCACCACCTTATGATGCAACAGTAATTAATTTCTCTATCACATTTCCTGAATTACCCAGGCGAACCGAGCTACATTCGTCTCTTATGCAGGATTACAGCACCACGATGCCGTCATAATCACAATAATTTGTGTACAGAGACTTTGGACACAAAGGACTGCTTAGTATCGTCTCGCCGTGACATCACAACGCTGACATCATACTATCCCGTGGCTCAACACGGTGACCATCCGACTCATAGTAACGAAATGACAATGACGATAGCATGATTAATAGCTGATCCCTGCGCAATCGGTGGCATCTAAATACGATGACAACATCGTCTCGTTTTGTTTCGCCTACACACAATGGCGCGGTCACGCTGGGGGTGTCTTGTCTGCAATAATGTCCTTGGTTAATTACTAGCATGACAACACGCTTCGTTGACCATGGCACCTGACCACAAGCGAAATGTTGTCTGGCCCCACCTGTCAACAGCCTCACTTTCAATCTGCCTCTGATCACGGCCAAACAATACCACCTGACCTTGGCTTGTGCACAAGAATCAATCATTTCCACAAATACGTAAATCTGACTAGAAATAGGTTAAGAGCATTTATATCTTCCTGTTCATACTGTAACATGTACAACAGTAAATTTAAGTCATGAGTGTTTGACATGCAGTGAAAATCATCAGATTAGTAGAACTGAATTACCATAATTTTATAGTAATTAAATTATATTTTATATGGTAACCTCTTATGCATGACAGAGTTTAATTACATGCAGTTTTGTTTTCGCGAAATGAACAATCGTGACATTAATAAAGACGGTATAGATAACAGCATCAATGGAACTGAAACTTGCGTGATTTCTCCGAGCTTTCATGTCATATCTCTTCCAAAGATGTACCGAATTCTCTACGAAATCTATAATCCGATCAAAGGCTGGTCTTAAAACAATCAGATTAACCCAGACTAATTTAGCAAAGCTGACCTCTGATTCCAGCTTAGCATCAGTACTTATTGACCAAGCTTAGCCGTCTTTGTTTTCACGTAATTAGTTGGATAGAGGAGAGAATCAGGTAATTGCATTGTCACTGAGGTAATTACTGTTCCCCATTAAAGTCACCTCAGCTCAATGACTGGACAGCAGGATCTACCTGTCTTTGAACACTGACGCCGCCTGATTTTAATGCACATTTACAGAAATTAATCAAACTGCAAGGAGTTTATAACTTCTATTTCCAACGCGATCAATGCATATAGACAGATGGGTCTTTAAATTAATCTATCACAAATGTGTCAATCTTGCCAAGTACACAAATAGCAATGATTAATTAAACTGAATGGTAATAATTTACTGTGTGCACCATATGAAGGTGGCAACAGGTACCCTACAAGGAAGCTCGCCTACACGCATGCATGAACACGTATGCATGAACACGTATGCATGAACATGTATGCATGAACACGTATGCATGAACATGTATGCATGAACACATATGCATGAACATGTATGCATGAACACGTATGCATACAAATGCATGAATGTTTACGTTCATGTTGAATATTACACTTTTATGGCTGACATTATTATTATAATTATAAAAAAAAAATGATTTAGAAATTAATACACATCGCATTCTAACATTATTGTTTTTTTAAATATTCACACTACACAATCAGTAGATAGTTAGTTCCATTCATTCATTGTCCTTCGAGAGAATAATACTTCCTTACACGCCATCTAATCTACACTGTTCTTTCACTAATGTTACCTCATGTCCTCTTGTCCTTCCATCTTTCTTTAGGGAGAATAAAATACAACTATCAATATTTGCATAACCACTAACATCTTAGACTTCTACTTGATTTCCTCATAAAGTTAACCTCCTTTCATTTTCATAATTAACTTCTCTCAATTCTGGCAAAAAACTACAAGGCCACATCATTAACAGCCACGCACAGTTAGTGAGAGCCGCCTCGGTGCTGAATGGTGACAAATTGAAATGGCGACAGTGGTATACACCCAGGCGCCAGCCGCAATACAGGACGCGACAACAGAGTAATGTAATTATGATGGTGTTAGAAAAAATACCTTGTTGCTAGCGTGACGAGTGACAGTGTATCTGAACTGCTGTACTCTGGTGGTTAACGGGGTCTTCGCGTGTGTAGCTTCTGGCTAAACATCGCATCACTGCTGTTTAGATTTTTTGTTATTTCTGATCTTACTGTTTCGGCAACAACTGCAGGGGTTTACCTGAATGTTTGTGTTCAAGGGTCCTCGGGACCCCAGCCTTCTTTTGAGGGGGTCCCAAGTCCGTAGTGAGGGTCCCACGTATTGCTCTTTTTTAATTGTAAGTATTGTTTTCTAAATATCACAACTTACACAACCCACGTAAACCCGGTTATTATTATTATCAGTTTTATACTAACAAGAACTTGTCTTGTTACAATCACCTGTTTCATTTGTTGATAATCGATGTAGTTTTGGAAGTATCAGCAGCCTTCATCACTTATGAGGGCGTGCTATTCTGCAAGATGCCTTCACTTCCATGTAAATGTCACATTGGGAGATCTCCTAAGCCTAAGCTAAGGATATCGAGGAAGCCACAACTCGCTTTGGAAGGCTCCTAAATTAGTTTCCTTGGTGGGAAACCTGACTGTGATGATGACAGTAGCACTGGAATGGCCAATAGGCAGCAGGTGAAACTGTGCATTACTTTGTGAACACTTAATTGTAGAATTCAGGTCCACCCTGATTTCAGCATTATGACAGTTGTGCCTAAATATTATACATCAATGCGTTTATTCCATCATTCCACTTAATTTCAGGAATATATAGGGTCTCAAATAGCACTCGTTCAGGTTTGAATCAGTGTGCGCCGCTGCGGTTGAGGGTTACTGCACGCCATACTTGAAACAAGCAATATTAATAAATCACATGTCGACGCAAACCGGAGTGCTATTTGGGCCTTAAAAGTTCTCTCAAATCAATATTTTATATAATGTAATAACAATGTACTGTATATCTGAAACAATGTGGAATGGTGGCATAAACACACTGAGGTATAAAATTGGTTCGATTGTTAGACGAGCGACTGGTGCGATCGGCCCCGGGATGGGACTTGGGATCGGAGTACTTGCACTCTCTATTCTTACCATTGTCGCTGTACGGTCCATCATTTGTTTCATGATAATGAGTGGTTAGTTATACAAAAGAATGTTCATAAGTCGCTTTGTTTTTCATCGCTACAGTTCTAATAAATTAGGATGTCTTAAAACGCACAGCGATTGCGCTCAAAGGCTGAAGCCTGAACGGACATGCGCACATACTGGAATGGTATTCTGGTTCGCAAATAGTAAATAGACTAACTAGGACCACTTGCCTGGCAGGGGGCGCTGCAAAGGACCCTGGAGAGGGCAAGGGAACTGTCCAGTGGGGTCTTGAGGATGGCCACTGACCGGCGTCCATTGCTGTCATTGTCACAAGTATCAGTCTAACCATTTTGTTAAGAAACAAATGTGGAGTGTCTGAGAAAAACGACAATTTTGAGAGCCTGCAAAAAATATCCAAAACATTTCTTTAAAAGTGCACAAAACTTCTAAACCTGACAAAAGTACCACGACGTAAGAATGTTAATAGAAATAACGCTTTTAAGTGACTAAGGTTTGGATAAGAGGAATATCTACAAACCACATATAAACTTTTACCTACTGCCCTGGTGTATTACATATGAAGGCATTGGCTCTTGGTGTCACACCTTATGCAAACTACAAACATAACGCAATTATAATATACGCATTCTCATGCCCAAACTAATGATTAAAAACAGGAATATGATGACACACAAACGCAACAGATCTGATTTGGTCAACCTAAAAACAAAACACCCTACACCCTCCTAACCTAGCAACCTCCACAATATTGCAGGAAGTTGAACCATGCTTAGCCTGGCCGTAGTTTCACCTACCTCATAACTATGCCCATCACGTAACCTGGAGGGTGCCGATCTGACTAACAACTCACTCATCCTTAACACTTCATGACAATAAGTCTACCATTTTTTACGCCATTCATTTCATGTCTAGACTCTCCGGTGCTTTCGCTGGACACTCGACAAAGAAACATGATTAAAAATTAATTGACTACCAATGTCTGGCTATTACAAGGGCTTCAAAGCAGAGCATAATTTCTTTTGTGGTGTTAAATATGCATACGCCACCAACTTTCATGGATTTCTTTATTTGACGGGGCCTGCACTATAAGTGGCATTTCTGAAGGTGGCTTTGTGAGCCCAGTACAGGTGCACCGAATCCAAGTGCTTATTTGCACCTTTCATAAAACACTGTCGCCGTTTTATGGTTGGCCATACTCTATCAAGCCGCTCTTGTTACCAAATTATTGAAATCTGAAGATGCATCTAAAAGTGGAGTAAAGACGGTCCCTTTCACGTATCGTTGTATTAGTGTAATTTTTCCTGTCTGTGGCGCCACCGGAGACAGGTGTGACACTGTTGTGTTTTGGCAGTAAATGCGACATTGCTGTGACGGTGTCGAACGGTGTCATGCAGCTTATGTAAATGTTTTTTGTAACCAAAACTTAAAAAAAACATTTTCTCTTAAAATGCTAATGACTGTTTTTGCTGGCTATATATATATAAATATATATATAAATCTGAAGAAATTCACTGAGTAAACAAAATAAACTGAATGCATATTCCAAAAATTGAGAAAAAACCTGCAATGTTTAAATGTGATTGTGATTAAAAAACATTTGCTTAAACGAAAGCAGCCCAGAAATCATCAAACACACCATTTCGACCATATTGAAGGAATATGTAGTGGTATCCCACATTTTGCTACTGCTTTGTCCACTCACTATGAAGACTTCTGATGAAACAACAGATTTCGTTTCAGGAAGGTTAATTCTGTGGTCTGATAGACATCGACATTCCACCTGAGTAGAAATCTACAGACTGATTAACCAATAACATTTTTTTAGATGTATTCACAAAAAATTAAAAGTGATTTCACCTAAAACACTGGCATCAACTTAATATTAAGATGCATCGTTCTGCACAAATGCATATATTTATAATTATACACCTTGCACGGTAGCGAGAGAGATTAACGTTATTACAAAACCAGCGTCTACGGTGGTGACACTTGTGGACAAAGGATGCAGCTGTCATCGAGACTAGCTCCCCAACAGGGGTCAGCACCGGGCCAGCCGTGGGAAACTTGCTGGACAGTCAACAGTTAATCAGCTGTGAATTATACAGCCCAGAGGAACACTGACCACTGTCCAGGCTCTTCTGCTTGACTGACTCCAGTGTGGACTGGACAATTAGAGGCAATCTAATGTAACAGACTGACCACTGGCCACTCACAATGACCATGTGACCCCCTCAATTAGCTTGACCACCAGAGTTACTCAACTGGGAGAAACTACTCAGATGGAAGAAGGATTAGTGAGAGTTGGACACTTTCCTTGTGACCACTGAGTGACCAGCCATGAGTGACCAGTGGAACTCTAGCCAGGGTAATCACCCCTGACAATATGAGGAGGTGACCAGTGATGTAACATCTGGAGGGTTACACAAGATGCAGTGACTGGACACACACTGGACAGGGAAAGGGACAAGCTGATACTAAAACAGCCTTCAGTTCTTTCTCAGCCAGACACCCAGCCATATCACCAAGCTAATTACTCCAATACCATAACGACTCTCTCTCTGTCTAACATTGACCGCCAACTAAACTTTTATATTATAATAACATAATTTTATAATTATACTAACTCATGCTCATAATTCCACATAAACATCCGTCTCTTAACACCTGTACTCTAATTGGTCTACATATGTTTGATCAAGTTTACATATTACTAATTATATCATGTCATTATATTTATTGCTGCAGGTCACTTCAATTGTCATTTTAGTATTTTTTGTGTTTTTAATATGTGAATTAATGTACATTTGAATGTTTCTTTTCTGATCAAGATAAAAGGAGTATGCATATAATAGCTTGTTTTGTAAAACAGGACTAGAGTTAAACTGAACATTAATTTATTTTATACTTTTGATTAGTTATAAATATAAACTAAAAATATATGTCCAGGTTTCACCTCCAAAATAAGAAAAAGCCAAGTAAGTATCCAACTTCAGATATATGCGTTTATGCACCAAGTAGATAGGATATGGTATATTTCCACACCCACCAATGCTGTCTGGCACTGACAGAGTCAGACAGACAGACACACAAGTAATCATACTGAGGCTAAGAAACATGATAAATTACGCACCTAAAAACTTAGTTGCCATTCCTCAAGACGAGACAGTCGGCTACAATGGCACCTGTACTTCCTGCGTGTGTTTACTTAATCTCTGGGCGACACGCGCCAACAACGAAACTAACAACTAGGTCACCTGGTGGCAACAGAAGTGTCAAAATTAAAATACATAACTGCAGACTTCCAAAATATCCATAATTCCTACCAATGTTCATGGTTACTGTACAATGATATTTTTTTTAATAATGTTCGTGGTTACTGTACAATGGTATTTATGTTATTAATGTTTGTGGTTACTGTACAATGGTATTTGTTATTAATGTTCATGGTTACTGTACAATGGTATTTATGTTATTAATGTTTGTGGTTACTGTACAATGGTATTTATATTATTAATGTTCGTGGTTACTGTACTATGGTATTTATGTTAGTAATGTTCCTGGTTTCTGTACAATTGTATTTATGTTATTAATGTTCGTGGTTACTGTACAATGGTATTTATGGTATTATTGTTCGTGGTTACTGTACAATTGTATTTATGTTACTAATGTTCGTGGCTACTGTACAATGGTATTTATGTTATTAATGTTCATGGCTACTGTATAATTGTATTTATGTTATTAATGTTCATGGCTACTGTACAATGGTATTTATGTTAATGTTTATGTTATTGGGCTGCCATTGACAATGTAAAACAGGATGTAACAAGTGGAAACTGTTTGCTTGTTCTTTACAAGTCCTCGACACTGTTTGTATGGAATGTGAACAGACAGTGATCTCACTGCCTTCTGTTTAAATGTATCAACTTTTTATTTTTGAGGTAGTTTATTGTATGTTTTTATTACTCAGAGAAACTTGTCCACAGTGTTGTCACAATTTCTGGCATTCCCAAATTACCAACAGAAAGCATACGCTGATAACCACAGCAAAGGCATTAAATGTAAACTGGCTCTAAAATGTAAATGAAACACTGTGTTTACATCAGACCCCCTCCCACCTTATCTAATCTAGATTTATAACAACAGTCTTCCCACTGGCCCATCCCACTGCTGGAGGGTAGATTCTTATAAGACCATTAAAATAATGGCTCCTTCTACTCTCACAGAAAACAACCCAATCAGTGTTAGATGATTACTTTATTGTTGGCATTAGTCATATGGGATTCCACCCACCAGGGCTTGATTTATGTTAAAACAACATTACAAATAATTAAACCTCCCCAAACATAAAAACAATTCAAATCACACATCCAGTATTTGGTGAATTGTTATTAGTGATGTATTTAAAAACAGTGTTGCCATTCCTCAAGACAAAGTCTGTACAGATGGTAAGATGGTTCAAAAGTCAATTACAAAACTGCTGGAAGAAGATTGTCAAATTATCCGCAATTCTACCAATGTTCATAATAACCTATAATGGTTTCTATAGATTTTATTATTAATTGTTATTAGTCTTATTATTTATTATTTTATTATCTTGAAATTGTTACTTGCCAATAAGAACGTGATAAATGTACGGATAATGAATGAGCTGTTTAATACTGCTCTACCGTGTAAATGTAAAACAAGGTATTGCAACAAGCAGGCAATGGATGCAGGTTCCTTTGGAAATCCTCAATATTGCTTGTGAAGGAATGACACATCAGACAGTATAATACTGGTCTAAATACAGTATTGAAAATATTTCGTTAACGTATTACTTTGAAAGTAGTTTATTATATTATTTTATTATACAAAGGAACTTGACGTTTCATTACACTGTCTTGCACTCCTAACAAGCATCACTCCAGCTGTCCAGAAGGCATGAATTGCTAGCCACAACAATGGCCATAAACTGTAAACTGGCCATAAAATGTAAATGAAATGCTAAGCTTGCCACAGATCCCCTCCCACCTTATTTCATCTACATTGACTACAACTGGAGCTCTCCAACCGCTGGAGGGCAGATTCTTATACAACTAAAGAAGGAGTTGTCCCTTTTACAACTCATAGAAACCAACAAGATCAGTTCTAGCTGATGACTTTATTGCTGACATTACTCCTCAGAGATTCCACCCCAGGGCAGCTGCTGCCAGCCTTCTAAACACCCTTCATCTAATCCATCATATCACCCTCAGTGCTAATCCATTTCCAACTTGCATAGGGCAATCAGGGTGAAGCTCCTAATGGTGATGATAATGACCTTGTGATAGGTGAAATCATTATCCACTTGTTATGTTCCACCCATAATCGACATGGATGGTGGGCGGGCAGCCGGAAATATTCCCAAGAATCTTTACAATATGTGTGTATACAACCTGGTATTATTTTCTTTTATGAAAAAAACTGTAAATGTAAATGCACTTAGTAGGTCTAATGGTCTCTGTGATTTATGTCAAATCAACATTATTAATAAATACATGAAAACAATTCAAATCAGATATCCATTATTAAGACAGTATTTATTTAATTAATTAATCATCATACAAAGTGCTAAAGATGTGTGTTGAAAATAACACACTTAATAAATGTTTCAGTACATAATTCATTGTTGGACTAACATATGCACACAAACACACACATATATATATGTATATTATATATATATATACAATGTATAACCAATTTAAAAATTATGTAATATCTGTTAGAATGGGTGTAGCAAGTTTACTGTACTTACACTCATTTACAAATACATTTATGAAAACAATTCTAATCGAACATCCATTACTAGGCTGACATTTGTCATTGATTGTGTAAGAATCACGAACACTAGAAAAAACAATTTGAAAAAAGCCACAGTAGTTAGTACATTTTAAAACCAATTGTTGCAATGTCACAGAAATAAATTGGCAATTAAAACTTCAGTGATATCTGTTACAAATGACACAACTGTTAACTTGCTGCCGTTCCCATATTTACAGTCCCTTGTCACCCAAATTAGCATCTACACTGTTCTTGTAACTGACAGGCTAGGAGGAAGGAACCAAGGCTACATCCTTCCTCCCTCTGGGGCAACACTGCCTCTCCCCCTTCCTGTGGAATTCCCAGGTGCCGCCTAAACACAAACAAATGGTAGTGTTTATGTGACTGGCTTATGGTCACTCAATGGTCAGTGTAGGCACAGATGTCCTTTGACTAGTCACTGATACCCTTCAGTGGACACTGGTCACCCAGCTAAGTACTGACCACCAGCAATAAAAGCTGACACCCAACCTGTGCCCTGTCCCCTTTAATTAAACACCCCCTGCCCTTTAATTAAATGCCCATTTTGTGCATAATCGCCCAGTGTAACATATGTTTCTAGTTACCTGGCCAGAGGTAAGGGAACTTCTCAAAAGTGTGTTATATTAAGAAATAATAATCCTAGAATGACCATAGCTATAATAATGATACCTATATTTTGTAGATTCAAGCTAACATAAATGTTCAGCAGTTTCCTGATAACCTGATTTATAAATATACTTAAATATGATGGAATGTATAAACTCAGAGGAAAGAACTAGAAATGTGGAGGTCCGCATGGCTCAGAGTGATCTGAGAAGAGTAATAAAAGGTTTGAGTTTATCAGAAGAGTAGATACAACTGGTTATGACCATGGTTAGTATTTATGAAGCTGATGACTTAGGAAGAATGTACAAACAAAGAAAAAACATGATGAAATTTATAAGCTTGCACGAATTGAAAAGTAAACAAAAACATAAATCAAAAAACGAATATTATGAATGTACATTGTTGAGTCATGAATATTAGTGTCTTCTTTAAATATCGATATGTTTGCAGATTCTTACTAAAACATTTCAGCGTAATTTGTTTCTGGTCATAATTTATGTTTTATTACTAGCAAAAATATACATTACTGTGTAAGTATATTCTAATAAATTCTTCAATACACTGAGCAATGAATCCGAGATGTCCATTCAATAATCTAATAAAAGGCGTCCAAGCCACAACCCGTACCCCTAACATTGTCCAACACCTGTTAAATGGTGTGACATATTAATCGTCATGAAGATAAGTGTACTTAGATTTCTGATACCTCAACTGGACACTCATAAGCCAGTAGCATATGCCCATATAGAGCTGATAATGGTGCCTATAACGACTATGTAACGGCCTGTCTTAGGCCTATCTCTGGCCACCCCACGGGTTATGATCCCTTGGTGGTTTAGACAGGGCACTCACAGCTGAATCTATGCTACACTTCCCTCCATAAACAACGGCCAATGAGAAACTTTAGGAGCGAGAATCGCGCGTTTCTGCGACATGTACATAGCGACAGATGCCACGAAACTAACAGACACAACATGAAGATGCCAAAGCACCGTTTATGGCTAGGAAATGAAAATCAGCTGTCTGATTTGTGGTACATATTTTTGTCTTAGCCAGTAGAGCCAGTCTGACAGCTAGTGTGCTTGTGCGTGTGTGCATTTGTAAGTATGTGAGCATGCATGCATGTGTGCCTGTGTGTAAATATTTCAAAATAAATAAATATGTGTCATTTATATATATTTATATGAACAAGAAAGTCAAATGGTGCTGGTTTTTACTGAAACTGTCATGTGAAGCACCTAATATTATATACTAATCAGCCAACTTCGAGCAACAGTCATCACTCTGTGTTATCTACCAAAATAAAATAAACATTTTTTAATGGCAACAATGCCCTGCTTAAATAACTGCCTAAATGGATGTGTCAGATATAACCTTTTTGCCACAAGGACATGATACTCAATCAATTAGTCTCTTTCAAGCAGACGTTTGGCGCCTGGTGCCTGAACTATCCATGACTGTGCACTGTTCAACCGGCACGCTATGGAACACCCCAGATTCACCTGTGGCGTCTCTCTTCATCTCTTAATAATACCATCTCTTTTTACTTGCAACAATATGTTGGGAAGCGTTTGATGTGTAATTTGAGCCTCATATTTCATTCATTTAATCCCCGACACTTTCACACTCGGTCATATTTACCTATGGGAATGCAACGCTGCATCGGACTAAACAATACAAACTGAGTCATCAACAAATGTTGGCCACGTCAGCAGATGACAGTGTTGCTATTTTTACAAATAAATAAAACGAAGGCCACCAGTTAACAATAGTCTGACAACCAGACACTGCCAACAACTTAGTTAGATTATTTGGTCAGCTGACTGTATATAATTATATATGGGCCATTCCATGAAGTTGATGTTCAATTAATTACTATATTATGTTTTTAAACAAATTAAAAAAGTGTTTTATTTTATATTATTTTTACAATAATTATTTTGTAACTTAAACACAGAATTGATCAAACTAATAAACGATTTGCTATTCATTAAAATGACACTACAAAATTAACTTTAAGATGTCCACATTGAACACATCACTTAAAAATCAATGTCACTTTTTTTTTCTTTCTAAACAAAGTCCCCATGAAATTATGAAACTGACTTTGTCAATCTGTTTTCATTATTCATTGACAAACAATAATGACTGACAGTGACCATCAGAAGCACTGTCAATTACTTAACCAATCCGCTCACACTGTGCAAACCACAAGTGATTATCATGCCAAGCAAAGTGGTGGATGCTGAGCCTCGCGACTGTGGCTAAAGACAGGGAAACAACTCTCATTACCCCATTGTTAAGGCTGGCAACATTCACAACAATCAATATGTCCGTGCGACATGGGAACAATGCAACGCAGTCATACTTCGGCCGCTTGTCACTTGGCCATAATCAGCTCTAGATCTGAAAGCAAAATACTGACTAATTCAAGTAATCGAAGTGGAAATATGGTTGTCATTGAGGGGGGACTCGTCCAAGTGACACGCTCGCGTCCAGGCTTAGTGACCAATGACCGTAATGACATCGTGACAATACCGTGACAATGACGACTGTGACACACTGCAGTTGAGTGAAACGATCACGGATTACGCGATCAAACACGCTGACCACAGACTGGCGCAGGATGTGGGTGTTGTTTTTACCTCTGATGCACAAATCAAACCTCAAACAATATATTCGGTTGGCCAGACAATTGCAGTCTCTGGAGGTGTTCCTGTTTATACTACAGCAGATACCTTGAAGCACTTTCAATGTCTTTTAGTCTGACGACTGGTTTCATAATCACTGTGTGGCAGCACCTGTCATTGACATTTTCAAAGAACCCATATACATGGCATTGCTACAGTGGTTATTAGTTTAGTACAGAATATAAAAATACCATTTGACAAAAAAATACTTTTATCATGTAATGAATTATAAATGCGAGTTGTGTATGTCATTCTGTTGTCTACAATCTAA
The DNA here is from genome assembly GCA_020002185.1 of Paraescarpia echinospica. Taxonomy (NCBI): domain Eukaryota; kingdom Metazoa; phylum Annelida; class Polychaeta; order Sabellida; family Siboglinidae; genus Paraescarpia; species Paraescarpia echinospica. The sequence continues at coordinate 58,447,443 of CM034542.1, forward strand.
CATATTTGTTAACATCAGCATTCTTAAAAATAATAGGAGATTTAAAGTCACACGAACACTGGTTGCTAGGCAAATGAGCATCAAAGCAGGTAGCTCAATCTTACGAGTTATAAATATTTTAGTTTGGTTGCTGCATCCCTGGTGCAAATATTTTGTTGTTGTAATCAAACTTTTAATATAAAAACTGGCATTATAAAAAATGTGACACATACATGTATGTGTACTGATTTAAAAGTGTAGGTACTTTTAAATCACCCTTTAGTTTACACAATCTTTAAAAGACAACAACTAGAAATATTCAATTAAATAAAAAAACTGACAGAAAATCAACTAATAGTCATAACACCATTTGAATCACTTAATCGACGAATGCTAAAATGTAAATAACCTATAAAAGAAGTATATCAAACTCTTTCTACTGGCTTTCAACTTCATGTAAACACACATTATACCTCTTTCATATACATCTGTCTGGCAGCACAAACAGATGTATCACATTACAACTAACATATAATATCCTGCTGTAACCGATACGTCAAATGAATCTTTAAAAACATATTTTCCTCAAAAACAATCATCAACGCTACAGAAGGAGACAGAGAGAGACGTTTGACGGCCACCTGACCGCCGCCATCACATGACAGGAGCCCATCAGAAACAGTGACAACTCACTCCTTTGAGATTCCTTAGAAACAGTGCAGCAGCCAGCAGGATGCTGCCATGTATTTATCAAATGATCTGGCCGCAGACAGAGAGATGGACAGGTAATCCACACAAGTGATAAGCACATACAGAGTATTACAGAAACGTCAGAGAATCCATTCAGTTGAGCTACTGATCCATTATAGTGAAAGCTGTAAGAATTGTAGTAAATTCCCAAACACCTCTAAGCTGCTGTGCTAACTACTGGAAGATTCCCTACATCTAAGCGACAATGTTAAATTTTATGGATTTATCTGCCTGTTTTGTGCTAATAATCGTGTACCAGAAAAATAGAAATTAATTTATACTAAAATGTTTAATTAATTCTAAGTACAAATACTTAATGTTGCACTGATTCCAAAATATGGTCACTTATAAGTAATATTTGTTACTACTAAAATATTTCATTGAATAAAAATGCTTACATTTATAATAAATAACAATTATAAGATAATTACTATAATACAAACTCATGACAAATATTATTAAATTATGTTCACAATTAGTTTTTTTAAGTCAGCAATTATTGTAAGATTACTATAATAAATAATCTAAAATAATTATAATAAATATTATAAAAACATGACTTCTTTTGCATCTTGAGAAATCCTTGAAAACCAAGCTGAGAGGCACATTATGACAAAAGGGTTGGTCAATCTCCAGATGAACTGCATGCCAATGCTCAAGTAAGGAGTAAATAGTGCACCAATCAAAACACCCAGCTCAGCAGGCCGTACCAATGCATCAACACTGTGTTACACACTGAGGTGAGATCACACAACAGCATGGACAGTTAGGCACAGTTACCCACTGGATCAGCTAAACCAACACCACAGGTCAACCAGCAGCTATATCTACCACATAACACATCAGGCAACTTGTCAAACTGACCACTCCCATATCTGCCACCAACACCCCCTCCTGCTGTTAGTCCAACACCCTTTCCCTTCTCTCCACCCCTGTGTCCACCCCACACCCTGTGGTTTACCCAGTCTGGCCATTGACCAGATGTGCAGGGCTGGTCAGACTGACCATCAAGTTAATGGCCAGTGACGCCCACTATAAATTACACTGGTGGTCAAGACAATAACTAGACCATCCTGCCTACTTTATCCTGCTGGATTAGACTCATTATGACTGGACTGTGACTGGTAGGTGCTGATATGGCCCATAAAGCACATCTCCTCAATGACACCAGGAATTTTGACACCCTACTTTACCTCTAGGACAGTGGGGTAAATAAGGGTATTTTAACCATAAATTATCAGCATTTGGCAGACCTACACCTTGGATTCTGAGAGATTCCCAAAAGGAAGATCATATTTCTAGATACAAGACAACTCTTATGAAACAGACCCCAATGCTAAAACAGTGACATTTATGAGAATGAAACATGACGAAACGTACCAAGTGTCACAGTGTTACATACAAAGAAGTTCACATTTACACATACAACATTGTGCTTTCATTATGATTCCATCCAAGATATTGTCAACCTTCTTCATTACACCCCTCTGAGATAAAACAATAGATTTGTCTGGAATATCCACCTCGGAAAGCCACAATAAGACATTGTTGTTTCCTTTATTACTCAAGGATTATCAATTTAAACCATTTTACAGCCCAGTATTTCTCATCATGTGACCCGACTGCCACGTCATGTGACCCGACAACCACATCATGTGACCTGACCACAGTGTCATGTGCCCGATGATTGGCAATCATGCTGCATTGTCGAGTGATTGATCATTTCAAGAACAAACGTTCCCTGGAGCGCGCGTGCTAAAACGCATGACGTCTTTATGTCACCCGGCGCGCACTAAGGGACTGTGATAGAAACATGCATGCCATCGTCACCGAGACCCAATGGTGCTTTCTCCAAATCTCTAGGGAAATGAGAAGGCATGATGGAAGCTTCGAATTGATCACTGCAACGCGCCATGTCACGGCACAGATGTGTTATGCAGCACAGATGTATTACACGGCAGAGATGTTTTACACGGCACAGATGTGTTACACGGAAGAGATGTGTTACACGGAAGAGATGTGTTACACCGCACAGATGTGTTACAAGACAGAGATCTGTTACACAGCAGATATGTGTTACACAGCACATATGGGTTAATAATAATATATTTTGTTTAACATAGCATCAATATATGTGGATATTTTAACACAAAATAAACATCTACATGTATAACGTATTATTATGACAAGCATGGTTTAGATGTGCTAGCACCATTACTTTGTAAGAAACACAACTTGGAAGATCGACTAAGTCCGAGATGAACCGAAGCAGCCCGAGAGATGTACTTCTAGTGGATTAGTGAGTAATCTCAGATGGCCTCTGACTGCACTCAGTGATACTTCACCCTGGTGTACACAACAAGAAGTTACCCCTTCCTCATGGGGTTATTCACCAGGGGGCAGCATTACTGAAACTATCTTCACCCATGAGTTTAATACTCCTGGGGGACCTACCTGCCAGTCAGTAGTAATACAAACACAGTTCACATTGATGACAATATTTGTGTGATAGCCTCAATGATGCAATAACATTTTGTTTAAAAATTGTATTACAAAAGTAACCAAAAATGTGTTAGAAAACAAACACTATTTGCAACTAATAAAAAACAAGGATATAAAATGCATTTCACTTTCTTGTAAGGGTTAATAATGTTTAAATTTAATTATAATGTAATAATATATCATTCAATCATGTATATGGATAAGCCAGTGGTGGAAATGTGTGTAGACAAATTCTTCTTGTTTTTGGTTAACCTGACGGGGAGATTTCCCATGTTGATTTTCTCGAGAAAAAACTATATGATTTCAGGACTAAAAACATAAATATTGTCATCTATGGAAATAACAACATGGCAGTGTCCCAGATGGCAGTGTTTGGGTGTTGAGATGTCAACTGGAAGTCTACCCCATCACACTTGGGATGGGGAGGTCCATTCCTTTTGCATAACATGTCATTTATTATTAAGTATCAAGAAATCAACACAACACTTTGTCACCGAATATGCCATTCCTGCAGAGAGAAAGTTGATCCAACAGTGCACAAACACAAAATTATCTCCAGGAATCACCCATAACCAGTCACATTATCACTACACAAGACCCAGTGCATCTTATCCTACTGCGTAATTTCCAACAATAAACCCCCCATAGCCATGGAGCTACCCAAACTCCCTCTCACTGGGGCAGCCCCCAGCATGGGCCACTGCCCAGAAGTCCATTTGTTTTATGGCCAATATCCATTTCCAGATGCAGCAATTTCATAGGAGATAATTTCCTGTGACACCCCAGCACTTAACAAGCAATGATGTCTGCCATAAATGCAAATGGGGCTTGTCCAATACAGTAAGACAATGACAGACTTCTGCATAAAACCCACACCCTGATAGCATTGATGTGTGTTTCTATAAAGAACCCATAATGTCGACGGATACACTTTTATGGTGACGCAACATTTGATCAAACTGTTACTTTGTATGGAGCATATTTCTGTGTGTTCATTCTGATACATATGCCAACCCTGGTCAATCAAGATAGCAGAGCTGTAACTCAATCCTCTCTAGGTACTTTGACAACAGGTGTCACCACATGCAACCATACAATATTGACCAATTAGGGCTCTGGTGTTTTCATGCTGCTTGGCAGCTGTTAGATATCTTGTTCCACTGGGCACCACAAGTTGGAGCAGAAGATTGTCTTACCGTTATTATTATTGACATAATTATACTTAACAACTTCATATTTGTAATTTGTATGTATGTTATTTGATTTAACGTGTATCAGATAAACATCAACAATATGATAACAACCGGGTGTTTCTTAATTATGTCGCATATTATGTATTGATTATTAACTGTGATTAAAGCATCAAACTTTCCATGGCGTATTGGTTTCCAAGGATTTTGCCGCAAGAGAAGTTACCTTATTATATTTTTTTTTGGCAACCCTAACTACCTTTGGGTGTTTTAAATAGATTGCCAATTGGTAGATCTGAGACCAATGGTCTTGAAGGAAGTGAACAGAGAAAGAAGCGAATGAACCACGCCACCAGTGAGGAGATGGCGCCAGACTACCCCCAAAGGTAGCGTATTAATGTAGATTGATAGTGATACCATTTAAACGAGTCATTCCTGTAAGCGTGGAACCAGGTGACAGCAATATGAGAACGCAGCAACAAGCCCACTAAGTGTGACTCGCCATAAACGAGCAATCACCACTTCCAATGCAGCTAAATGTTGGACAAAGAGGGAAGCATGCGAATCTTTATGTTCCCAGTCCCCCTGAGGGAGTCCTCTTCCTCTTTCTAGCAGCCTATTATTGCTATCCACACACAATTGAAATAGCCAATCATCATTGCCAAGTTAAGAGATGCGTCTAACTGCAGTCAACAGGCAGACTTTATTACATGAGATAAAACCGTGCGATCCATATCAATAATTGATTCATATCTTACGAGATTTTTTAGGCGGTCAACTGTCTTCTTTATTAGTCTGTCATTTTACTGGCACTTAGCTAATTAAGTATAGCAATGCAAGAAATAAAAAAACTTACATGCAAGTAAACTCTGAAATAATTTTTTCAATATATTTGTATATTTTATGAAACATTGACAAACCAGCCTTGATTGTGTATACTACAGATTTATCAACAATTTTTTTATTTATGGTTATTTTATATTTTTAGTTTCATAGATTCAAGAGGAAGCAGATGAGGAATTGATTAGATTAGACATGGTGAAACAAATGGAAGGGGAAGAACTAATGAAGACAGCAGACGTCTTCACCGTGGAGAGTCAGACAAGACCACAGCTGAGACAGGACTGGGATGACAGATTTGACAGGATTAGGAGAATAAGAGATGGGGAATGGAGGCAAACGTCTCTAATCTGCACCCTCCCCTCTAACACCTTGACAGTGTACCCCAATCGGATCATATTAGCCCCAGCAGGATCGAATGTAAATATTTAAAACTTTCAACAGAAAATCTAGAAGGGCCAGAGATTCAAACCAACAAACACTGCACCAGGCACCAGCTCCCTGCTAGTGGTCTAATTAATTACACATTGATAAGTATGGCACTGACCAGTTGGTTTGACCACTTACTGACTGGTCAGTGTACACAGTGACCACATCTGCTACTGGTCAGTCCACCCCCTCTGTCCTAAGACAACAAATAGAACCCTAGAGTAACAGCTCCTGTCAGTCTCTAGCTATGAGATTACTGTCCTGGATGACACAACAATCACAGACAAGTCATCACTTGCAACTGGGGACAGACCACCATTTCCTCATCCTACAACTGGGGACAGCTCACCATTTCCTCCATCCTCATCTTCTTATCATTCCTCTTATCCCTTGAGGGATGGGGCCTACATCACTTGGTCCGTTCCGCCCTGCTGTCCCCATCTAGAGCAATCGTCTGCAATTCTCTCCCACTGTCCATCCCTGCCATTTCAAGATCCCTGCCGACATTTTCTCACCATCTTCAATTTATAATAATTATAATTATAGTCTTCCTCTTCTTCCCCCACCCTCTCTGCTTTCCACCACCCTCTGCTTCCCACCACCCTCTCTGCTTCCCCCACCCTCTCTCTGCTTCCCCCACCCTCTCTGCTTCCCCCACCCTCTCTCTGCTTCCCCCACCCTCTCTGCTTCCCCCACCCTCTCTCTGCTTCCCCACCTCTCTCTCTGCTTCCCCACCCTCTGCTTCCCCACCCCTCTGCTTCCCCCCACCCTCTCTGCTTCCCCCCCACCCTCTCTGCTTCCCCACCCTCTCTGCTTCCCACCTCACCCTCTCTGCTTCCCCACCCTCTCTGCTTCCCACCCCTCTCTCTGCTTCTCCCCCCTCTGCTTCCCCCACCCTCTCTGCTTCCCACCACCCTCTCTGCTTCCCCCACCCTCTCTGCTTCCCCCAACCACTTCATCACTCTCTCCTCACTCAGTCTCTGTCTCTGTCCCGCCCACCTCCGTCTGCTCTCAACTACTTTCATGTTCGTGCTTCTTCATCCCGTCCTATTCTCTTTCCAATCTTCCTTCTATTCTCTCTGGTCACTCTCAGTCCTTCATTGTGATCAACACAAACTATTCTATTTCCTTATCCAATTTTATAATATTTCTGATTTGAATACCTGACTATCAACAAACTATTCTATTTCCTTATCCAATTTTATAATATTTCTGATTTGAATACCTGACTATCAACAAACTATTCTATTTCCTTATCCAATTTTATAATATTTCTGATTTGAATACCTAACTATCAACAGTGTTTGTTTTAGCTGCCATTGTTGCTTCACATTTCACTTTCTCTCTGCATTTCCCTTTAGTTCAGTTTCAAAAGTTTCTTGCCAAGTCTGAGAAGTCTTCGATACTAAATCATAATTCTTAATAGCACTGCTAATCAGTATTTAAATCTTACCATTTAAGTCACATGTAAACACTCATTAGCTGGGTCTTAGTCGGGATACCAGCGTATTAAAACAAAGTTTATTGTGACTGTTCACGTTACTATTCCTATCATTGTCGCCTGTCACAATACAGTAAAAGGTTTAAAACTGCCTAGACTGTCACATGACCCAGCCTCATCCCTAATTACATCCCAATGGGCTCCTCCTATAACAGATTACTTGAAATATTATTCCATCTGATCTCCGTGCTCACTGACTCAGATCAACACTGAAAGAATGTGAAGATTCCCCTTTATGGGGGAACATCCCTGACAACCAGGGTTTAGTAAGTGACCCCTGCAATTAAAACTCTGGGAAAAGACTTTGCTGACCATAAAATGCCAAATACCAGTACACCCTAGGGTTAGGGCCAAACCCCTCAAAGACATTGCTAACTCAGATATGTTTGTCCACTTGATCCCCTGGTGCCTATTAATGCTAAAGATGCACTAATAATGCATTCTATCCTTCCCTGTACACCAACAAACATTCCAGGACCACCAGCTATCATATCTAGAACACAGGAGTCATCAGATAGCTGTCAGTCAAGGCAACATGCTTATCAGAAAATAACCATTAATCCCTGGTGAGTAAACATTGCAAAACTCCACAGCAGAGATTGTTTTCACTGGTGTGTGTGTGTGTGTGTGTGTGCGCGCGCGTGCGCGTGTGGGTGCATGTGTGTGTCTGTGCATAATACACTACCTCTAGTTTTTCTATATCCAGGTGCATACATAGTGGAGAAATAAAACAACTTTTTCAGAATTACCTAACTACTACCAAACACTTTTTCAGAGAACATCCTTGAAAATGCACAGTACCACCGTCTAATAATCACCTTAACCATCTTAACATTGTCATCACAAATACAGCAATAACAAAATAGTGGTCTGCACCCGGAAGACCTCCATAGTCCTGGGACCAGGGGTGTCTGGTCTGGTACGAGGTCCTGCACCTTGAACCTGTGATGACCTATGACCCCTGCACACTAAGTCACCTTGAGAGGTTGTGTCACTAGACAGGAGGCTGAGCTCATCCACAGACACATCCAGTGATGACTCATTCACTGTTTAGCTGTGCCAGGAAACAGTCACATTGTAGCAGGGCTGACTTACCAAGGCTCAGGCAATGATCAATATCAGCAGTGTGCTCAAAACGTAAACAGTTGAGCAATTGGTGATTTCAGTACAGATTTTTGTCATTGTGAATGTGACGGAATGACACAAAATATGTTGATAAGTTATGGAATAAATATCACAATGAATTGTGATTGAAATTCTGATTTACACTCGACCTGTCAAAATGACCTCATCTTTCTGTGAAAATCACATACTGTTCATCATCAACGTAACAAAACTGCCTGGCTGTCTTTGAAGTCAGCATCCTCATGAACATATTTCATAGTGTAAATGATAAAGGATATTATCAACTGCAACATAATAATAATAAGTTTAAATATATTACTAGTGACAATGGCAAGAAAAGTTGACAAATTTAAACTTATCTCATGTGAAGGGTTAGAAAATGCAATTCTAAATTAAAAGTTGCACTCAAATAATAATTTAACATGTATGACTATCTGGCAGCCGTGGACATTCTGAGGTGCATTACAATACTGACGCCTGGTATATTTAGATTATTAAAAGCATTAAAATAATATTAATACTAAATATAAGTATACAATTAAATATAATATTTAAAATAATTAAAATACTAATTAAATATCAGTAATACTGATCATAAATAATAATAACAGTTAAAAGTGGCTACTAAAATGTTTACAGTCCATAAGTGAACAAAACTTGCATGTATGCGCGATTGACATTCAAATACTCAACAGTGATAACCTCACTTAATTCCTGCAGCAACATGCTAATTTGTTTTATCCGCTGGCCTGATTTAATCCAACAGGAGAATCAACGCATTATTAAAAACTCGGGGAAAACGCAACTTTTCAGCGAGTTCTCATTTCGCTTCCGTAAGCTGCCATTTCCTGCCTGGATCCACACAAAAGCTTCAGAATCTGCCCATTGATGGAGTTTTACGGTAACGCAAACGCAAAGGCGTAGTGCGAGTATTAATCAGAATTTACACGTCTCATCAAGACCAGAGCCAGAGTTAAAGCAGTAATCCCGCACACAAATAAAAATGTCACACAAACATTGATTTAACAGATCATTATCATACAAATAATCTGGTCGAGAAAGCGTCAACCTCATCGCCGAGATTTAGAGTTAATTTTCAGCGAGACGATCTACGTCTCGCCACGGCATTAGTTAATTCTGACATGTCACATAAACTGTAACTGGTACTAAGAGCTGCGCAATCCTTAGACGGGTGCAATTAATATACGCAATCTTCATTATATGTTCAAAACATTCATCACATAAATATACACGTGGGATTTCTTTATTACATGTCTGGGACTCTTCGCTTGGCATTAACCAGATGCAACGTCCCAAGAGAAATATTTTAAAACGATTCTGTAATTCAAATGCAACATAACTTTGTTGTTTTATTTTTATATTTAGATATAGAAACATGTTAAAAGAAATAATAGTTCCAGATGATTTTAAAGTAACAGGGATTTCAATCAATATTTTTGGTGCAGCTACAGAGAAAGCATGTTTGCCCAGATTAGGCTTAGTTTTAGGTATAACTTGCGTAACACTTGTTTTGAGCTGCCGGGAGATATTTACAAACCACAGAAGACCAGCCAAGTCATGTCGACATTGCATAAATAAGGCATGACATGTGAGCAGCCATATTTAATTTGAATCGGTAAAAAACATAAGCCAGTGTAATTGTCTACGGACGTAATGATCGTGAACAAATAAGGCACCCTGAGTACAAAATGTGCACACAATTATGTACATTTACAAAGGAATTCAGCTAGTTAGTCTGTTTTAACAATGTAGTTTAACAGTGAGTTGCAATCATCATGGTGGCTTCTAATTAGTGCAGTTGACAGTGATTAGAAGTAGATAAAGACAAGTTCTTCTAGTTCAAGTTGTTTCCAGCACTCGGCAACGTTCTATTAACTGACTAGTCTGTATATACTGATATCACTCTTGTGAACTTCTCATTATCATTTGTATATATTATGGTTACAATGTTATGGTCTTATGAGGTCTCATTCAACTAGTCAGCCTTTTTCAAAACATTATTGCCAAGCGGACCTATCTATGCCGGCACTGAGGGTGATCACTGCCAGGGTGCTTGTCATCCTCAGTGGTTCTTTTACGTCCCAAATTGAGATGGGACTGACATTAACGTAATCTCCGAGTCATGAGTGAAGTCGAATTAACAGATCACAACAGACCTCAGAGTGTACCTGTAATCAGGGTCTGCACACTAGAAACAAACAGATCACAACAGACTTCACAGTGTACCTGTAATCAGGGTCTGCACACTAGAAACAAACAGATCACAACAGACTTCACAGTGTACCTGTAATCAGGGTCTGCACACTAGAAACAAACAGATCACAACAGACTTCACAATGTACCTGTAATCAGGGTCTGCACACTAGAAACAAACAGATCACAACAGACTTCACAGTGTACCTGTAATCAGGGTCTGCACACTAGAAACAAACAGATCACAACAGACTTCACAGTGTACCTGTAATCAGGGTCTGTACACTAGAAACAAACATATCACAACAGACTTCACAGTGTACCTGTAATCAGGGTCTGCACACTAGAAACAAACAGATCACAACAGACTTCACAGTGTACCTGTAATCAGGGTCTGTACACTAGAAACAAACAGATCACAACAGACTTCACAGTGTACCTGTAATCAGGGTCTGCACACTAGAAACAAACAGATCACAACAGACTTCACAGTGTACCTGTAATCAGGGTCTGCACACTAGAAACAAACAGATCACAACAGACTTCACAGTGTACCTGTAATCCGGGTCTGCACACTAGAAACAAACAGATCACAACAGACTTCACAGTGTACCTGTAATCCGGGTCTGCACACTAGAAACAAACAGATCACAACAGACTTCACAGTGTACCTGTAATCAGGGTCTGCACACTAGAAACAAACAGATCACAACAGACTTCACAGTGTACCTGTAATCAGGGTCTGCACACTAGAAACAAACAGATCACAACAGACTTCACAGTGTACCTGTAATCAGGGTCTGTACACTAGAAACAAACAGATCACAACAGACTTCACAGTGTACCTGTAATCAGGGTCTGCACACTAGAAACAAACAGATCACAACAGACTTCACAGTGTACCTGTAATCAGGGTCTGCACACTAGAAACAAACAGATCACAACAGACTTCACAGTGTACCTGTAATCAGGGTCTGTAGAAACAAACAGATCACAACAGACTTCACAGTGTACCTGTAGGGGTCTGCACACTAGAAACAAACAGATCACAACAGACTTCACAGTGTACCTGTAATCAGGGTCTGCACACTAGAAACAAACAGATCACAACAGACTTCACAGTGTACCTGTAATCAGGGTCTGCACACTAGAAACAAACAGATCACAACAGACTTCACAGTGTACCTGTAATCAGGGTCTGCACACTAGAAACAAACAGATCACAACAGACTTCACAGTGTACCTGTAATCAGGGTCTGCACACTAGAAACAAACAGATCACAACAGACTTCACAGTGTACCTGTAATCAGGGTCTGCACACTAGAAACAAACAGATCACAACAGACTTCACAGTGTACCTGTAATCAGGGTCTGCACACTAGAAACAAACAGATCACAACAGACTTCACAGTGTACCTGTAATCAGGGTCTGCACACTAGAAACAAACAGATCACAACAGACTTCACAGTGTACCTGTAATCAGGGTCTGCACACTAGAAACAAACAGATCACAACAGACTTCACAGTGTACCTGTAATCAGGGTCTGTACACTAGAAACAAACAGATCACAACAGACTTCACAGTGTACCTGTAATCAGGGTCTGCACACTAGAAACAAACAGATCACAACAGACTTCACAGTGTACCTGTAATCAGGGTCTGCACACTAGAAACAAACAGATCACAACAGACTTCACAGTGTACCTGTAATCAGGGTCTGCACACTAGAAACAAACAGATCACAACAGACTTCACAGTGTACCTGTAATCAGGGTCTGCACACTAGAAACAAACAGATCACAACAGACTTCACAGTGTACCTGTAATCAGGGTCTGCACACTAGAAACAAACAGATCACAACAGACTTCACAGTGTACCTGTAATCAGGGTCTGCACACTAGAAACAAACAGATCACAACAGACTTCACAGTGTACCTGTAATCAGGGTCTGCACACTAGAAACAAACAGATCACAACAGACTTCACAGTGTACCTGTAATCAGGGTCTGCACACTAGAAACAAACAGATCACAACAGACTTCACAGTGTACCTGTAATCAGGGTCTGCACACTAGAAACAAACAGATCACAACAGACTTCACAGTGTACCTGTAATCAGGGTCTGCACACTAGAAACAAACAGATCACAACAGACTTCACAGTGTACCTGTAATCAGGGTCTGCACACTAGAAACAAACAGATCACAACAGACTTCACAGTGTACCTGTAATCAGGGTCTGCACACTAGAAACAAACAGATCACAACAGACTTCACAGTGTACCTGTAATCAGGGTCTGCACACTAGAAACAAACAGATCACAACAGACTTCACAGTGTACCTGTAATCAGGGTCTGCACACTAGAAACAAACAGATCACAACAGACTTCACAGTGTACCTGTAATCAGGGTCTGCACACTAGAAACAAACAGATCACAACAGACTTCACAGTGTACCTGTAATCAGGGTCTGCACACTAGAAACAAACAGATCACAACAGACTTCACAGTGTACCTGTAATCAGGGTCTGCACACTAGAAACAAACAGATCACAACAGACTTCACAGTGTACCTGTAATCAGGGTCTGCACACTAGAAACAAACAGATCACAACAGACTTCACAGTGTACCTGTAATCAGGGTCTGCACACTAGAAACAAACAGATCACAACAGACTTCACAGTGTACCTGTAATCAGGGTCTGCACACTAGAAACAAACAGATCACAACAGACTTCACAGTGTACCTGTAATCAGGGTCTGCACACTAGAAACAAACAGATCACAACAGACTTCACAGTGTACCTGTAATCAGGGTCTGCACACTAGAAACAAACAGATCACAACAGACTTCACAGTGTACCTGTAATCAGGGTCTGCACACTAGAAACAAACAGATCACAACAGACTTCACAGTGTACCTGTAATCAGGGTCTGCACACTAGAAACAAACAGATCACAACAGACTTCACAGTGTACCTGTAATCAGGGTCTGCACACTAGAAACAAACAGATCACAACAGACTTCACAGTGTACCTGTAATCAGGGTCTGCACACTAGAAACACACACTGTCAAAGTTGAGTAAACAATGATTTAGTTTACAAGGGAAACCACTAAGTCTACTCACAGCAGTGACCAAATGCCACTGACCATTGATCAACAGACTGGACATGACACCCCACTAGTGGACACAGGAGATGACCATAATTGGTCATCACACACCTATTAATCACCCTAGAGTGATCAGTGAGTGGTCAGTGTGTGTATTGCACAAGTGGCCTTTGGTCACTGGGAGGAAATGACCACATTATCTCTGACAGTTTAGTATCCTTGTCACTTGACTTGACACAACTGAAGTTTTTGGGTCACTGAAGATTGTAACCAAACAAGAAAAATAAGTTAAATGACACATAGCCAATGCATCAACATTGTTAAAAAAAAAATATATATGATAAATAATGTGTTTATACTTAGAGAAGAGAAGATATAGGGAAGCAATATTGACAGTGTTAAGTAATTATAATTTTTTAAATTAAATAATAGTGTATAATCAGTCAGTTAGACTTATCATTCTAGAATTATATAGAAACATTACCACAAACTTACTAACTAATAATTAGTATATCTTTGTTAATACAAATTTGTGCCATAAATATTATAAAAATAATTTTTTTATAAATTACAAATATTGTTAGGGATACGTGTAAGATATTGTTAGATGTTTGCTACAACTGAGTCTAACAAGCTGGAAATGGTGCATTGTACACAGTTCTGCAGCGACACAAGCCATGTTCAACTGAGTCTTCTAGTATTTCAGTTTTATGAACTGGTATTAAATATACCCAATAAGTTTAAACTGTGCTTCCCACTTAAAAAATATTAAATATGTCTAAAGTATATTTATTTTTTATCTGTTAATTTTTCTAATGGTATATTGTTTGACTGTGTGGAACAAAACCTGATAACATTATAAAAAAGAGTGTTTCCTGTTCGTGAAGAATCATGGGTATTAGGCCAATTCCAGTTACGTAGCACGCTACCTTGAAAATATTTAACAGTACATTATGTAGCACTCTACCGTGATAATGTTTATTGATCACCTTGGTTAATAAACAACATTTGTGTTAATTACTACAAAGCAACACATTAAGAACTGATTGCAACAATCAAAGGTGGCTTTACTGTCAGAGAACTGGACAAGATGACACAGAATTTGGCCATGCACGTTTTTAATAAACCACATTGCCTAACGATTATACGCCTTGGCAGTGACTTGCACGAACGGACACGGATAAGCAGGTTTTAGTATAAATTGAAACAAATTGGCTACGTGAATGACAGCAAAAACAGATCTGGCTGTTGAAGTCCTGTAGATCAAGGCACAGTATGTTCTATTTATAGACCCTGGGAATCAAGGCATCTAGGAAGATCTTGATAGTCATGGTAGATCAATGACTATGTACCTGGTGCTCTTCATGGCAATGCACAGTAAGTAGGACGTAGTAGGAACATGTTATTGGTCTAATATAGAGATACAAATAACAGTGTCTAAATCAAGTGAACCAGTGGCCTAGTGCTTTGGTGCGAGTGCTTTGGTGCTCTCTGTTTTGTAGACTACCTCATGACCATGAGTACTGTATACCCCCCTGCCACTGCCCCCACCCAGGTATTTGACTTTTTGGTGAGACACTAAAAGCTGTAGGAATTGTCCTTTCTACTTGGTGGCTCTGCCAGGAGAAGCAAATGACCCCCATTTGGGTGGGGTAAACTTGTAACCTGTCATGGACTCACAGAGTGGTGGTCTCTATCTCTAACCCAGGCACAGGCAAATATTTACAAAATAATGGTGCAAAAATACTCGGAATAATGGGATGCATCGAAAAGAAAGAAAATATAATTATCCAGTTATGCATTTAGTATATATATATATATATATGGCTCATTACACATTGTCATAAGATAAATAATTTATACACTGAAATTGATGTAATCTGCAAACAGCATACGATATACATTCCTGTAGAAATAGGTCTTAATCCTCTCGTGGTCAGAACGCCTGAATCAGCCCGATTCCCACGATTCACTCACAGCACAATCTCTTGATTTAATAGGATTCAATAACAGGCACATATTTGCATTAATCTGGCCTTGAGGGTTAAATTAACTAAAACTTATAAAATATGATTAAGATAAATAAAATTCTCATACATGCACATTTTTATTGTAATAATAACATTTTACATAATACAGGATCAGATCCAATTAAGATTATTGGTCATTTTAAAGGACATAAAACATCAATATTCCGTCGACTGATGATGTTGACTTCCGCACACGCAGCACAGGCGAGGCCCCACACAACACCAGATGTCAGCACTCGTCCAATCAGAACGGTTCAGCGCTCCTGACGGACACTTGGTGGCAGTATATAAATAGTGCCAGTGTGCTAGCGGCTTTCACAATTATGTTAAGCAATGAGTCATGCTAAAACGCACTGTTCCACTTGCTCTGTCCCACTCGCTAGCCAGCAGGCTGTGTGTACAGTCATTCATGGTTTATACTTCCGCACTCTATGTTGTTATTCCTCGATTATTTTCCTTTGAAAACCTGCAGCACTAGGTTGCCCTCAAACACTGTGGCATCGTTGGAGAATTGGAGGGACCACTTAGTGTCATTAAATCGGCTCACTGCCCTACAACCACACTGTTGTGGCTTTTCATGAAGTGCAACATGAGATAAGCGAATCAATCTCGGTAGAGCGGTCTTGACCACCAATGGCTGATGGCAGCCAGGCTGACAAGTGTGGCGCTCTTTTGTTGCACGGATGCCCAATCTACGAAAAAATCTGTTTTATACGGAATTTTGTCATTTATTTCTATCTATGAACAAACAAATATTTTAAATCAAATCTACGGAATGTTTATAATCATGTGAAATAATTGTTGTAGAGGTCGTGTTATCGGTCGCTGTGCTTATGTGGTGGTTGCTGGCTTGGCAGTTTTCAGCTGTTATATATGACATTAATTATAAGGCCTAGGCTACCCAATTTTTTGAAGCCAATATGTTCCTAACATTTCGCCACCTCAGTTGACATATATACGAATACGGATATTATGATGAAATAGTGCCTTTAATGGTACTGTTGGCTGTCGGTATAGCGCTCAGAACGGCATCAGTGTGTGCGCATTTTCTAAATTAACTTTTTATCGCTCAAAAACGCCACTACGCTAGTGCAATGTGGACCGCTAAAAATGTCCCAAATTAAACCGTTTCATCATAATAATTATTATCAATACTGTTCGTATAGAAAATGATGTTAGGAAAGCAGAGGCAATGAACAAATTAGATAAGAATGTCGTTTTAGTGACTTTACTTTAATTTGCAAGACTTCCTTTTAGGCCTTAGGTACTAAGTTACTTCGTTAGTTCATGTCTAGACACTGTCATTGGTGGAAAAGATGTCTTGAATAATATTACATGTTCAATCATTCCTAGATTGATAGCTTGAATTAATAGACAGGCCTTGGCAGAGGAGGAGATAATGCATGTGTGCTGTACATTGACACTAGTTCTACCTTGGCCTAGTTATTGTAATAATAATAATAATATATTTTATTTAATATAGCGCCAGATCCAATTATAAATTGTTCGTGGCGCTTTACAACATGTAGAACCCAGATAGAGGTATTAATGATGGCTAAATAAGCATGCATTTTCTAAAAGAAAATTTAAATATTAGTAAAATACGAATAAATACAGTAATTAAATAAATATATTAAAATAATGATCATAGCTACAGTTCTATGTAGAAATAAGACATTGTCAATTCATTTAACTGAACTAATGTACATGTAAGTATAAAATAAATATATAAATAGGTTAATTAATACATAAGAGATATAAAACAAATCAATGCAGAGAGTAAACTATGCCACATTGGACAAGAACGAGAGTCTAAAAAAATGAGTCTTTAAGCGTGCCTTGAAAGTAGAGAGACAATCAGACGTTTTAATGTCATTAGGCAAAGTGTTCCACAAAGTCACTGCGGCGACCGCAAACGAATTGTCCCCAGCTTTGACATGAGTCCGCAGGATGTAACAAAGTGTTTATAGCAAGCCATTGGATACATATATACAATTATCTAATTGTGCAATTTATCTGTCGCAACATGTTATATATATCTTGTACGCTATACATTGAATTTACAAAATCTCAGGATATTTATCAACATCATCAGTGTTGTTGCTGTTTGGCTGCAATATATACCTATTATATTTATTATATGAAGCAGATGTGACGCCCAGACACTTTCCTGGAACAAGATTTATTCAAAGTATACAAAGAATACAAAGATAAAATTAATGATCTCTCTTTATAGACAAATGTCAATTAGAAACAAATACGAAAAAAGTTAACGTGGCTCCACCGTTCCCTTCCCGAACTAAGGGTCCTTCTCCCGCTAAACTTACCGGCCAAAACCTCGTGTTCACTCTTCCTACCCATTTATCTATTTTTTCAGTTCGACGGGAAACCTTCGTCACATGACACATTTAAATATTCCTGCCCTCTGGGGGAACTCATTAGTGCTGCCCTCTTGTGGAACTCCACCTACGGCTTTACCATAGTACAAAGACATCAGCATTATCAATGATTTTGTTATTTACAATGCTGACTTTAAGTTACAGTGCATACATTTTTGATAACACATACGTAAAAACATTAATCTTACAAATGTTTCTTTAAAGCACTTCTGATTTCTCTGCAATTTCTGACAAATTTGTAACATTGGAATAACGTGACAATGGAAACACACCTAGCAGACATTTATTACCAGCCTGTAAACAATGCCACTTTTTAGGTCTTGTGCTTATCTATAACAACATTTACTTGTGCACATGTCATACCATTGTGCAGTTTTTTACACACATTCAGAGTCAAGCATTATAAAAAGTCCAGTTTGCCCTTTAGCTCCGTACAGATTTAACACCATTACTGCATTAAGAATTGATGACTTAATATTTATTTATGTCCATTACCACATTCTCTATTAATAGTTCAGATGCAACTTAAACACAAATGCACAGTATTGGGGTCAAATACGTATATAATTTTTTTAGATTGTGTATTTAAATTTATTATGCTGATTTTGCATATTTCATGTTCGCATTTACCACATATTTGATAAAATACCCATCAATTGTAGCAACTTACACGTGGTATATTGAACTTGCTTGAACATATAAATAGGTAAAGTATACCTAACCTAAACCTAACCCATTTCTGCACTATTTTAAAAATGTAATAATTGTTACGTACCGATTCTTAACATGTTGTGCGTACATGGCTGACTTAGCACATTCGTATAAAACCGTGTATTTGAAATATTAGTAGCTCACATATTTCTATCGCGTCGGTATTTTATTTATTTGTATTGGACATTTTAAACAAACCATAATATTTGTATATTTATTGAAATAAAATTGCAACGAACCAACTATTTGTATTTCATAAAAACCACATTTGACCACAGTGTCTATTCAGGCCGCACCAGTCTGATATGTATGCGCCCGCATAAGAAACACCGAATGAGTTAATGATAAGCCAACTGTTGTTAGAAGCAAATCGATATCGTGTCGACTATATTGCTTACTGCAGCACTGATTTATGTTATGATACCATCAATAGTGATAGCCTACGTGGCGAGCCATGCACCATTGTGAATTGATGATGTGTAGAGCTGAGAACTGGCATGACAGAAGGATGTTTTCATTCATGACAAGGTATGGACAGGGTGACACTGACTCTACAGTGGTGAAGATGGCTGGTCAAGGCCGGGAACTAAGAAAAACACAATATGTATACCTTGGTGGTAACTGACTGTCAACGGTACTTACTGAAGGACCAGGTTGTTAGGTTTACATGTCAGGTTGTCAGAGGCAAATTATACAACAGAGATTTCTTTTGTGGTTCTGACCAATACAATAAAAACACAGATGATTTACACAACAGAGATTTCTTTGATGATTCCTACCAATGGAACGACCCAAGGAAACCAAAAACATAATTTAATTTTCAAAGAAGATCACAATTTTATGTCGGCTTATAAATTAGAGCTGTCAGTTATCATGCGTTCGAGAGTAAATTTCCACAGGTGCTGGTTTACATTTTTTACTTACAAAATTTCAAATAAACATGCAGGAAAACAAAACTTTCAGTGTACAAAACTGTGTAAACACACACTACTATTTAAACAAAGTTTTGTAAATTGTACAATCAACTCTATGTAATCAAACATGCCAACAAAAGATCTAAAAGATACCATCAAAACAGCACACAGACATAGTATAGAAAACAGTTTTTTTCAATTCCATGGGATTATGAACTTGGTGACATTTTCTGAACCATATATATATATGACTTCTAACAATGACTATTGGTGCTATGTCTAGTGAGAAACTGTAGAGGATTAAATTAGAGCACTAGAAAAAGAGATTTACTGGTAATACTGAAAGCATCAGTGAAACAATTACTTAGAGTAGACAATTATTCAGAATTTGTTTTCTCATTTCTCCATTTTCTCGCAGTAAGAAGAGAACCAGTAGGTGTGCACTTTTCATCATAAACAAGCAAGATGCTAACATCTACAAATTCACACCCATTTTAAAGAAATAAACATTGTTAAAGGAAATATGTTTTCTTAAAAACATAATACACAATTGTGAAAATTATTTTTATTACAGTTATCAACTGCTGTACAATCAATCTCAGAATTTCAATCCAGTTAGCAGTTGGATTTTTTAATGTGTATAAATTTATACATTTCTTCTGATAAAGATTGAGAAACAACTTTACTAGTTGAACTTAAGTTCTCTCTGTGGCTAATGCTGAGGGATTAATGTGAAATCAGGGATGCATTGGTCAGAAAAATGGAAACATATGCCACCTCATGAAGAAGACACGACCCAGACCTTGAAATTTAAAAAATGATAGAGGACGATAAACTTCCTATATAATACAGAGAAGTATGATCTGCTCTTGTAAATTAAATTGTAAATTCCCTTTAATGACAAACTGTTTTTGTTGAATACTTCGGTTAAACATTCTGTGTGATGTTTTACAAAACAAGGTACATAGGCTTAGTATATTATATTCTACCACAATTTATACGTACTGTAGTTCATGACACTGCACAAATGGAGGTGTGGTTGAGACCAGCTAAATGTCTTCACTACATCTCACACTGATTGTGTGGCATGGCGCCCCACAACAACATAGACAATACAATCTATAGCTTTATTCCAACAGCAAAAAGTGAGCTGAACCTTGATATTTCAAAAGTATGTAATTATTGTATGCTATTTTTGTACCTGAAACATTGCGGACGACTGAATGGAAACAATCTTGGGAGCACGAAAATAAACACTCCCAAGACTTATATCAGGCGCGCCAATATGATTGCGCTCCTCCAAAATCAAAGCCTGGGGTTGGTTTCACAAAGCATTCGTACGTAAGAACCGTCATACAAAGGAACTTTGTACTTACATACAATTATTCACAACATGTTGTGTGTCTTCTGCAATCATTCCAAATCAAGTAATCTACGTCAAACATCCCCACAAAAACCTTCAGCTTTGTATGACATACACTCTTTGTGAAACCCCACATGAACCTTTGACTTTTTATGATACAAACTCTGTGAATCCGCCCCCTGGTGGCCAATAAGCGAAGCTGTACTCACGCTAGAGGTTCGTCTGTGAAGGCGGTGAGTTCCGGCAGGCTCGGGGTGTCATCTGCTTCTTGCTCGCTGCGGTTGTTTGTGAACATCTGATACACAAAGTTGCGGAAGACCCCGTCCGTCTGCTCACAGACATTCTGTTCCGTGTCTGGCGTGAGATCCTCCGAGTGTTCGTCCTTCAGGATCATGTGTGGTGTCCGTGGAGGATCGAAGGAATCATTGGGATCATTCGGGTCTAGAGAGGCCATACTGATGACCGCTGACTGCCTGCGAGCTCTTGACCAGTTCAAAGGGCGTGTTGGTTCGAGTCTCTGATGTGGCTGGGGTGCACTGAATCACCCTGAAACAGATTGTACACAGGGGTAATTGATTATGAAATAATTTGGTTGTAGAATATAGGCGTAGTTGCCATACTAAGGATCTGGGGTGATCAGTAATCACCCTGGTGTATCCAACCCTACAAATGTGGAATTGAAGTCAGTGTAGTTGCCACATCTACCATGTTTGCTGCATATACACTGCTAAATGTTTGTTGCATGCTCCGAGTTTGTACGTCAAGTAGTCTTTCCATAGTGTGATTGTTCGACTGGGTCAGTGCACATTGTACCACTATTCGATTGGTCAGCACACATTCTACAACAAAACTTATCGTAACTCATGTGCACACCACCACAATACTAACATCATATTCTGGAAAAGTTCTGCGTGTGCGCACGCCCCCTAGTGTCATGGTTTGTCACAGATTAGATATCTTCCGCCTTATGCTGTGACCATGTTTTGATGAGTTGCGGATCAGCATGTTACTATACAACGCCAAAGTCTGTACATCTTTTCAAAGAACCAACACATGACTCAAGTTTTCTTGAGTTGCGGATCAGCATGTTACTATACAACGCCAAAGTCTGTACATCTTTTCAAAGAACCAACACATGACTCAAGTTTTCTTGAGTTGCGGATCAGCATGTTACTTACGATACAATACCAAAGTCTGCACAATGTCGTTTCAGTGAACCAACACATAACTCAAGTTTTCTTGAGTTGCGGATCAGCATGTTACTTACGATACAATACCAAAGTCTGCACAATGTCGTTTCAGTGAACCAACACATAACTCAAGTTTTCTTGAGTTGCGGATCAGCATGTTACTTACTATACAACGCCAAAGTCTGCACAATGTCGTTTCAGTGAACCAACACATGACTCAAGTTTTGTTGAGTTGCGGATCAGCATGCACTGATACAGGGCACAACGTAGTAATTTTAAGTGAAATAACCACAACTCACAACAAATGTTTAGCAAGGCCGCCTGGCATTAGATGAGCTGGTAAGAATTATCTCGATTCCATTTAAAGCGGCTTCCATAGCTCGTTTGTCCATAGCGAATCGGGGGTCCAAATTAATTGTGCCTGTTAATTTCACCTAAACAATTAAAAAGTATGCATGCACAAACTATCTTATCATAGTGACTACTTGGTATTGTATGTTTGCTTGTTTGTGAAATTAGTTTAAAACGTGAGGTACAAAAAAAACAAATTGAGGGTGCAGTTTTAAATGTAGTTTGTTCCAAAATGTTTTGAGTAAAAAATTCATGGAAAGTCGGTTGTAAATTACCATAGCATGAACACACACAAACGTCACGCTACAACTCTTGTTGATTGGCAAACAATTATTTATTTAAAACAGATATAAAACTAAAGTCCAGTTGATCACCTTCAGTTGCATTGAGCAATAAACAAAAACATGAGATCCAACAAGAGGTCGATGAATACAGAAACCACTGGACACAGGGATGCTGGTTCATCGAATTGTTGGATTATCCCAACAGTAACATCATATTTTAATGTAAATCTAAAAACAAAAGAACCAGAAGATCTACTTCTAAATTTCTTTTAGTACCAAATAATGTTGTTTGTTACTTTATGGTTTTTGAGTCAACAAAACTGTTCATTTATTTGTGTGTTGTTTATTCAGTCAACCACTTAAGAACTGCGTGAAATGTATGTAATGTGACTACATTTTTGATAAAAGATATGAACACTTAAATGGCATTTATGTTGCTCAATTTACATTTTATGTACAGAGTAATTACCACATTATATATCCGTCACCAAACTAACAGTTTCATATGTTTAAAATGTTACTAATTCTCTATTCAAATGGAAATGGGTTTATCAGCATACAAATGTGGCAAAATGTTATTCAAAATAAACTGTTAACTCAAAGAAAACCTAATAATAATAAAACTAAACAATTCAAATTATAGGTAAATTGTTGTTCTCGACAAAAAGAACCTTTATTTTCAGTAAGAACACCTTCACAATTAAATCACTAAAAATGTGTTGGAAAAGGTTGATTATTTCCAATTATGTACACTTATCAGATGTCCATACCCACTTATCTAATCATTTATAGTTTCCCAATGAAACCGAATGGCAATCTGCATCTGTATCAGTTGTCTAACTGTGTGTATTTGCATGTATACAGGTCAGTTACTCAGATATTCACAAGAGAGTAAACTGATACTCAATGACTGCAGTAAACTGATACTTCCTTTTGAAATATTGCCAGGTTATTACAAAGCATTTGATGACAACCCCTTATCTAACACTTGTCCACCTGAATGAGGAAACAACAGGGCAAGAATTCACACCTGTGTTCACTGAAGCAAGTCTAGACACAACACAATTACCCCTCTTTCAATTCGTTCTGGCACATTTCCAGAGATTAATTGGGCATTAGGCTAACCTGCTAATTGGCATAACACAATCCTGTGCAATACTCAAGTACTGTACTGAGTGCAAAGTGGTACCTAGTTATCACAAAATGATTGTTGATATTAAGTACATTCTGAAAGCATAAATATTGTGACAATTCCATACCCACAAATTATATGTAGTATTTCTTAATTTGGTAATTATAGTTTACACTGAAATGCATTTCCTATTTTGGTAATTACATTTTTACATCAAAAGAGTAAGTACACCTGTAGGCTGTAGTACACCTGTAGTACACCTGTATTTATAATATTTTTTTATAAGAATGGATTCGCAAAAGTATTAAATGTTGACCGATTATAAAAAATCTTTTTAAACATAATATTATTTCAGCTGTTAAATTATGCATTAATGTCTGACACCAATACTGTTAGGCTCTTACCTAGATCAACTGAGTTCAATACTGTTAGGCTCTTACCTAGTTCAATTGAGTTCAATACTGTTAGGCTCTTACCTAGTTCAATTGAGTTCAATACTGTTAGGCTCTTACCTAGTTCAATACTGTTAGGCTCTTACCTAGTTCAATTGAGTTTAATACTGTTAGGCTCTTACCTAGTTCAACTGAGTTCAATACTGTTAGGATCTTACCTAGTTCAATTGAGTTCAATACTGTTAGGCTCTTACCTAGTTCAATTGAGTTCAAAACTGTTAGGCTCTTACCTAGTTCAATTGAGTTCAATACTGTTAGGCTCTTACCTAGTTCAATTGAGTTCAATGCTATTAGGCTCTTACCTAGTTCAATTGAGTTTAATACTGTTAGGCTCTTACCTAGTTCGATTGAGTTCAATACTGTTAGGCTCTTACCTAGTTCAATTGAGTTCAATGCTGTTAGGCTCTTACCTAGTTCAATTGAGTTTAATACTGTTAGGCTCTTACCTAGTTCAATTGAGTTCAATACTGTTAGGCTCTTATCTAGTTCAACTGAATTCAATACTGTTAGGCTTTTACCTAGTTCAACTGAGTTCAATACTGTTAGGCTCTTACCTAGTTCAATTGAGTTTAATACTGTTAGGCTCTTACCTAGTTCAATTGAGTTCAATACTGTTAGGCTCTTACCTAGTTCAATTGAATTCAATACTGTTAGGCTCTTACCTAGTTCAACTGAGTTCAATACTGTTACACAAGATACAACTTAAATACCTAATAATGCTGTTAAAATAATATTTTGTAATTCAGTCAATGTACAATAATTTCTCTGGAGACCACAAAACATACCTTTAATTATGAATCAGTCTTGCATTTTATTATTGAATTACTCATTATCAAAACATTTACATTAAATCTGAACAATGCATAACTATAGTTTAGATCTTCCTGCACTAACAATTCTTATTTAATATGATATTTATATAAAAAATAAATGCAAACATAAATAAATCATTCGTAGTTTAGTCGAATCTTGATCCACCTGCTGACGCCAGACCAGACACCAAAGAAAAGACTGCACTAAATCAGACAATAAAGGTACGGCTAAAAATAGTGCTGATGATCAAGATGTCGTCTACAACATTAGCAATGGCTGATTTAAATCAGTGAACTACTCAAGCAAAACACATTCAAACCAGTTGCAATGGAATATGATAGTTAGCAAAAAGGTCAATAGAGCCAACATCATTTGATATAATATTAAAGAGAGTCAGTAATGGCATCACACAATCAAATGATGTCATTAACTTGCAGTTTTGCTTTGCCTTTGAACGGTGTATCTACCATCCAGTTCTACAACAATGGACTGAACAAAATAGTGCTCTTTGAAAGCCTTTATCCTGCCTTGCCTTACACCATGCCATACATCTACACAAATCATAATATTCTTACCAGTGCGGGTCACATTTTGCTTAAAACGTGACACAGTGCATGGTGGTTTCTTTTGTTTGCAATCTTGCATGATAAACGATAATCTGGCCATTCAGTGAGCCGGACGTCGCCGATACAAACGTGCCGAGATTTGCCGAACAAACTTACGCCAATGTCACAATCGGAACCGTGCAAAACCTGTTTATTGCCCGTTGTAATCTGTGTTGTGGACAAAAATAAAATGCGCTAGACATTCGGAGTCGGAAACGGCGCTGATGTCACGCGGCGCTCGAAATGTAAACGGTCAGCTTTGATGAATGACGCGACCTGGACTCGCCGTGTTTGTCAACCTCGGCTCCCGTCAAAACATAGCCGCTAGCGGCGCACGCTTTTTCCAAAACAACCAAAGCCGCCCGCCGCCAAATGCTTCCCCCTTACCTTACCTGCGATCCCAGTAGGGTTTCGATGGCCTCACGGGGCGTTCCGCGTTCGAAACATGCCACCGCTTGCAAGAGGGGTGTGCGAGCAAGACGAAAATAAATGTCGGCTATGTGGCTTCGTTATCCTTGCCGAATACACTCGTCGACCATGACGACTTACATGCATGGTGCTGAAGCCGGAAATTACGTAGCTCGCTTTGGAATTGTGGGATGTTTTCAGATGTAATCCGCCGGTGCGCAACCAAGTGCCCGTGTGCTTGGTAAAAAGAATATATTATTGTTGTGCAAAAAACGTGCCCTTGGGCGTGTGAAGAGTACGGACGATATGTTGACTCATTTGCTTTACGTTGCGTTAGCATTGTTCTCAACCGGTCTGGTCGGAGAATCCGCGGGCTAAATCAGTCACTTGTTTACGTGTATATTTATAGCTGCTTCGCTAACAGCGCCGAGGCCCTGGCCTAGCTACTAGTACTAGAACTAGACTGGAGGTTGTTTGGCCTAACATTAGCGGTCATTCAGGACACGGAGCGAGAGCCCTTTTTGACAAGCAAGCAGTGGCGTATTTGGGGTGGGTTGGCATTGGGCCGTGCACGCCCTCTACCTTTCGTTAATTTTTTCTTATAAAACCTACAGTGCCAGTACAGTTTAGCATGGAAAACTAATGGGCGGCATTAATAAATTATGCATAGACTCCGGAGCCTACTACACTACAAGTTTAACTACTGTTTTTTTAAGAAATGTATGTTAAATATCATAAAAAATATTTATTTATATATTTGATCAGACATACTACCATATAGAGGTCTACGTCACTTTGGTATTTGACAAGTTAGGCTTTTGCAAAAATACCGATTGCCAGGTCCGGCCAGCGGAATAATAAATGTTTCGTTTTTTATTTTTAAATTGTATATTTGATGTAAAAAACAATTATATGTAGTTGATGAAAGTGATATACAGTGTATAGACTTAGTGTATGGAACGTGCTGATCCATTGAAAATTTTTATTTAATATCTCAGAATGCAACTTAAACCCCCTTTTGCTGCATAGGCCTACCTAGGTTTTATTATTACGCGGGAAATATAAATAATTACCGTTTGATGTATACAATATTTATACGATGTATATACATTTTTAAAAGCATAGGAAACGCACTGCTGGCCCCACAAAGCCTTTTCGTGTAGTTTGGAGGTTTATAATTAATTATGATAGCATTGTAATTGAAATCAAATCAATCGACGATTTGGCCCGACGTCTCCAAAAGTTATGACCTTCGAAAATGTAACCAAAACTCCACGTGCATGTCGGGTGTCTTATGAGGATGATTATATATAACTAAATATAATTTATTATATAAATGCCTGACCTCAGCACTGTAAGCCCTATAACATGGAACAAGAAGAGTTCATCATAACGGAGAATCTGAAAAAATCGATTCATTAATATGTCACGTATGTATTTAATTGGATTGGGATTAACATCCTCGTCCCCTTTTGTGTATAAGGTTCACTAACAGTAAATCTAGTGCATGCATACGTGTGTGGCATGTTTAATGCACTCTCGTTACTCCGTTTGGGACACTAGTTCCCAATAGACTCAAAACAGTGTTAGACCCAACATATATATTAGAGAAATAGTAAGTATTTCCTACCAGTGATTTACCAGCTCTGTGAAGTGAAGGTCTTGTGTTAAATCGATGAATACATTATTATGTTTTGTGTGTGCGTGCGTGCGTGCGTGCGTGTGTAAATAAACACTGCATCTGTGCATATGTACCTGTGAGCATGCGTACATGCATCCGTGCGATTTTGTCGCTATTTTTAAGTAGATAAAAGAGTGGTGAACCAAAATAGACACCTGTAAATGGGAGTACTACAACTAATTGTTGTTTAATTAACAGCCGGCACGCGTGGTTTGTTTATTTGTTAGACATTGGCTGTTCACCGCTCTGTATATAGACCGACCTCGGGCTACCGAACCGACATATGGCCAAACATAATTATTCACAGCCGTGTCCGATGTTATCGTTTCCCGCACATAATATGTTCACCTTGAGGGTGAATACCCTATCGCATGTTCTGCCGTATGTCGCATATTCCTTCTGATAAATCCAACATAAGCGTTGGCCTATTTTTAGATATAGATAACGTAAACGACACCAGGAGATGGGGTTATAATGAAATTGGTTAAATGTTTATATAACAAAAAGTGTGTCTGTGTGTGTGTGTGTGTGTGTGTGTGTGTGTGTGTGTGTGTGTGTGTGTGTGTGTGTGTGTGTGTGTGTGTGTGTGTGTGTGTGTGTGTGTGTGTGTGTGTGTGTGAGATAATTTTATGGTAGGAAAAATGTGTTTCCGGTGTTTTTGTATAGATCTAGATGCGCACTAACAGTGTTGCCAACAGACGGGTGCAGACGTGGAAAACTACATTTTCGTGGGGAACCAAAGTGGAACTTACGAATTATCAGTCTTCAGAATTTCTTTATGCACTGCCGCAACTGTCATAAGGCGCACATGTGTAATTTTAAACATTACTGTTTCCATTTGTTCTGACAAGCGCATCAAATCAAACCTATTTTATTACCAGATAATGGATGTCCAACAGGAAGTTTTAGAACGAATCTCCGTCAAAGGGAATCAGGCGCCTCACTAAAATTCGTTTCCTGTCCCCTGCCCACCAGTTGTCAGCGAGTTTACCGGTGCTGGCATTGCGCCTACGCGACACACCGAGTGACGACAACCGCTCTCTTGACGCCGAGAGAACCGACGCGTGCTCTTACCTCATCGGACGCAATACGCGTCACCGATGGTCAGATGGGCAGTTGATGGACGGCCGAGCGACTGGTCAGTGAACAGCGGCTATCAATTACGTGGCCGAGGCAGCGATACAACTGATAGGTGTCCGCCATTCGACGCCTGAAGCGACGTCGCTCTAATCCGTGGCAGGTGCCCGCCTGCCTTTGATGCGTTGATGTTAGGTTCTGTCGTTTCGCAGTTATTAAACAATTATGAAGCATACGCCGGTCACTGGTATATATCTTGCAGGGACAAGATTGTGGGCTTTTTGTTATAAACTGTTCTGACCATGGAGTAAGCGGTACGAGCAACTTGTCTAGGTGGTACCAGCGCAGTATATCACAACATGTAATAACTAATAAATGTTGAAGCCATTGGGAATTTGTCTTGTATTGATACGCTCAAAACACCAAAAGGCACACCCTTTTGATTGGCATAGAAATTATTTGCTATGTTGACAACAAAATGAGCTTACATGTTCGTTTTTAATCGTTACGTAACGTTGGTCTAGAGACCCTCACCCCATGTAACGCTTCGTCATACTGACCCGGAGACCGCCACCCTCCCACGCGTGACAGACTTTATGGGTGGCTCCTAATATTTGTGGCCAAGCAAAACGTGTATAACTATTTTACCACTGTTCGCACGTTTTGTTTGGTTTAACAGTTTAAGAGTAAAAATTAACTTGCAATATATGTGAAAGTAAGTGCAGTGATATAGGTGATGACAAATGCCATGTTCGCCAACAGAAACCGAGGACCAGTAACGAGGCCAGACTCACCCCGCGGAGGAAGAGGAGAAAAACATAAAAATAAATCAAACTGAACATTTTATTTAAGACACAAAAGTATATTTAAGCTAGATTTCTAAATGGCATAAAAATATATAGATTATATATTATTAATATCACAAATAATAATAGTATAACTATTGCATAAAGTGCTGCACTCTTTAATTGTACCTACAGAAGCGCATAGTGCGTCATTCCTGTGCGGTTCGTTCAAAACTAATTGCGACGTGTGGGTGTGTCCACGCATTCCGCAAGTCTGTATATAAATATATGTCTGGCAATGACCTGACCTCATCTAAAACAACATGCTCCAAAGGTACTACGTACCAGACTGCACGCAGACAGTACTTTCACGTACCAGACTGTACGCAGACAGTACTTTCACGTACCAGACTGCACACAGACAGTACTTTCACGTACCAGACTGCACGCAGACAGTACTTTCACGTACCAGACTGCACACAGACAGTACTTTCACGTACCAGACTGCACGCAGACAGTACTTTCATGTACCAGACTGTACGCAGACAGTACTTTCACGTACCAGACTGCACACAGACAGTACTTTCACGTACTAGACTGCACGCAGACAGTACTTTCGTTGGAAGAGAAAATGTCATGCTATATCTGGTATGATGTCATTTACATTTTGACACCCATAATGATTAAAGAGACAGCACCTAAACCTATCCGAATTTTCCGGTTAATGATGGCCACAGACATACATAATTGTTTATTTATCTAATTGTACAATATGGCATAATAATTATGTACATTATTATATAACAATGTAAAATGGGTGTCATGTTAAATGTAAACAAGTAGGATATGGTAGACTCCTACGTCTAAAAACTTCGCTCTCATAGGAGTCACCCTAACAGAAGTTCAATGAGTTTATTTAACGTTTATTTCCGCTTGTGTAAATTAATTGGTTTGATATAGTTTAAGCATGTTCCGTTTGCGCACCAAAGTTCAACCAAAGTCTGGGTGTGTCGATATGTTTAAATACGTATAGTGATCAGTGCATAATTTTCACTCATTTGTATATTGGTGATGTGTAAAGCGTAATCTAATATTTATTATTGACTATGTGTGCATATCTAGTAGTCGATAATTGAGCACACGCGTAGATGGCCTTTTATGGTGTAATCTCAATGAATATTGCATTGTGTATTGTTGATGATATGCTGTAATTTATATCTCGAACAATGTTTTGTAAATTTGTGTTGTGTATTAAATGCATGTGTTTTGTTGTGTTGACGCGTGAGGTAAGTGTATTTATAAGTGTCCTTGTATATTGGCCAGTTCTGTACGTAAGCTGGTAATTGTAATTGCATCTTCCTAATAAGATTTTACCATTTATTATAGACAGCTGTTGACATACACCATGTTCATATTCTATAATGATGTATGTTTGGTTGTGGAATGCCTGCTGGCACTGAGAGAAAGATAGAATGCGTTATTAGTACGTCATTAACACAAATAGTCCGCATGGGACGAAGTGGACAGACATAACCATGTTAGCAATGTCTTTGAGGTGGTTTGGTTCTAACCCTGGGGAGTCGTAGTATTGGTCAAACGCATCTATGTCGGCAACTTTATACATTAAATTCATGCGATTTTGATTTTACGGATTATTTAGTCAAGACAAAATGGGTGTATAAAGATCTCGAAATACACCCAATTGCAGTGCGATTAGTACATTTAATTAAGTGTTGCCTTCACAGTAAATTGTTTGGTACGAGTTCATATAAGCTGCAATGTATAATACGATAAACGCAGTGATTTATATAGTGTATTGTTTGATACTTAAGGCATTAACATTATAAAAAAATGTATTGTGTCAACAGTAAACCTCGAATATAACGAATCGCTCGGGACCAACCAATTTATTCGTTATATCAGTATAATCGTTATATCTTAAATTTACTCTATATTAAAATGGACCAATTAATTTATTCGATATAATCGAAATTCGTTATAAAGAATTCGTTAAATCCGATTTTTTTTTTACATCGGTTGGATTATACTCATGCACGATAGTCTTATACTAATCTGGCGAGGTGCGAAATAATATGACCTACACAATGTCGGATAATGTCGTACAAAGAAAACTATGCAAATTTCACTTATTCTTTCGGTGTATGAAGTAAAGACATAAAGCCCACGCGTTCGGCAAAATCCGTCAACGTCAATTGGTCAGATGAGAGGCTAATAACATCCCGCCGTTAGAGTGGTCACCTCAAAGCCGCGCGGCGTTACTACCGTCACATCTGTTTCACCGACGAGCACGTTTCAACGATATCGTTGTGGCGGGCAAGTCGCGCTTATCTGTATCAGTTTATTCAAGAGTTACTGTTATTGCCACGGGTGATTGCCCTGTCTATTCGCTCGTAATTCCACGCCATCAAATTATTCAACATGGCGTTCCGGAATGTGACGTTAAACGCATTACGCATATCTATCCTTATTTCCAGCTGATCCGTGAGTCGGATACTGCAATTGGCACTAGTCTTCGGAACAGCTCGTGTAAGCCAACTAGTAATACATTGTTCGCGTCCTAGTCACCTACTGATCCCGTTTCCTCGCAAGATAAAGCACGCGTAAATTGCATTTCGCTTTCTGGTTCGCTATCTGACTGCAAAACGAATGGAGGGATCATATCCGAACAGTGGACTTATTAGACCGACTACAACGTGCTTAAGAGAGTATCTACGTGTTGGGCGATCACTAGTTTTTGCAGTCGGAGAGCAACTTGTTGACACTTGGTTTTTAAATACTGTTCTACATAATCATGACAATATTATAATTACAATTATAGCTATCATTGATGTAAAAGTGCAGGCTAAAACTACACAATAATTACAATTATAGCTATCATTGATGTAAAAGTGCAGGCTAAAACTACACAATAATTTATACATGTATGTAATTATATCATAAACAGTTTACATCCATGTTTATTGTTAAATATTACCTTATCAGCTTCTAAGCACAAGAGTCAAGAGAACATCTGTCAAAATGCGCGTATGATTTCGGATAAAGAATCACCCGTATAATGCAATGCGATATTTCTTTCATGATGGCCTATATTTTCTGTTTTAACATCGGATATGAATTAGCCGAAAGTTGAAGGTTGCCAATGTTTGGGCAATGCTTTTAACTGAAACACAGTATTTTAGTTTTCCAGATTCGCGAACTTGAAAGCGGAATACGCTATTTTAGAACGAAAACAATCACGTTAACATCGCCATATTACTG
The DNA here is from genome assembly GCA_020002185.1 of Paraescarpia echinospica. NCBI lineage: Eukaryota > Metazoa > Annelida > Polychaeta > Sabellida > Siboglinidae > Paraescarpia > Paraescarpia echinospica. The sequence continues at coordinate 58,480,564 of CM034542.1, forward strand.
TATTTGTGATTTAAAATTAGGCCCTATAATAACAGGTAACGACAAAAATATGTGATACGATATATCTATAATCTTAACTATTGAGTTAATTAGAAGTTATAAGTAAGGCCATTTTAACGCTCGATACAATATTCCATATTAATTAATTTTACTACAGGCAAATGCTAGTTATGCCTACTACAAATTATGATATCGCGAAACACAATATTTCAATAGGGCAAATTAGGACCGCCATTATGTGAAATGTTAACCGCTTTGAACGTTCCTAGCATATGAACGTACAGTTTACGGTATTACTACTAGTACTACTAGGCTCATTTATATAGAATAAATAATAGAAAATAACTTTTGCGTGACAAACAAATTGTTTTGTTTTCCAATGTTTGTAGTCAGTGACTTTAGGCGCTAACACCGGCTGATACACGTTATCCCGTTGTTTGAAGGGTTTGCGCATTTTCTGTCGGTCAGATACGTCTTACGTCAGACGTGTCAACGCACTGACGCGATGCCACAGCTATTTGCTCGCTTCGCAGGTGCCGGGAGCGTCGGCGGCCGCAGCAGCTGCCAAGTCTTTGTCCTCGCTGCAGATTAACTGCGTCGCGCTCGCGCGTGTGCTGGCATCTAGCGGATGCAGTACGAACTCGCTAGACGAACGACGAAACTTAAAGATATCGATCACAGACGCAATATAATAATTCGGCCTCAGGTGATTAGATGCGTTGAATTTGATTTGGTAATCATTTCATATGCTTGCGTGATGCTTGTTTTACGTATTAACTACTGATTAATTTCATATGCTTATAACAACGGTGCCAACTTATGTATCATATCTCGTGCGTTAACGAATTCGAATAGGATTTGCAATAGATCGACTGTTCTCAAATTTGGCGCGGTTACTAAAACTATGCAGAAATCGTAATAGGGCCTACAAAGCCAAATGCAATTACTGTGGAGTACTATATTTGTAATGCACACCATGGGCTAATTCGTATAAATATTTGGCAACCAAACACATAGTCCTAGTTTGCCTAGGATATGACTTCGCCAGCAATTGCGTCGTTTGACTACTCCTGAACTAGTTACTAGACCTAATGCATGTCGGATTAAAACAACTTTTTTGCTGAATTTTGGTCATCAACTAAGTTTAGAAACACGCGATATGAAAAACCGTAAATATTAATGTAAAATAACCAGTCTTAGCCATTTTTGTCTATTTTAGACTGTCTATAAAGACCGTCTAAAATAGTTGACTATAATACTCAGATCATAATCAGTTAGGCATTAAATGCAAAAAAAATTAAGCAATGAACCAGTCACGATATGACTATAGAATGATATGTAATACTAGCCTTATCGGATGAAGTTAACAGTGTGAACCTCGGGGTGTCCGTTTCTTTAAGCCAACACCTCAAACCGTGGCATAACCACACTGTTCCGTATAGACGAGTGCACTGGATATTACTCACGACTGAATCAGATATAATCACCCGTTGCCGACCACCACCTTCCGATGTGTATATATATGAATATGCAGTTAGCAATAGTAGTTTGCAAGTTTACACGTGTACTCGCTTCCCTGGTTAAGTCATGTGTGGTTTATTGGCACACGATGACGAGTAGACCTCGTTCTTTACCGGAATGAACCGACTCCTGTAACGGTGTTGGCTTTACGCCTGTTTAAGACATTCGCGCATCGCAAACAAGACGTCAGCTTTTCGCAAATCGCCTGACGACACGGAATGCGGTATCGGAGCCAGCGAAAATGCGTCTTTATAATACATACGGCCGGGCAATACGTCAACGAAGACAGTAAACATATTAATCGTTGTAAATAGATAATTGGCCATCCTTCACCACGCAGAGTGAACGACCGATGCGTATTGCATCACGGCCAAGTCACAATAAATTATACACAGTTACACAACGATATATTTCATTCTGGACTACAACGCATGACATAAACGTTCTACCAGGAACTACGTTATGAACTACATTTAAACAATTTATGTGCATAGTTTACAATGCAAATGTGGGTAAAAGTCGTCCGGTCAGGTTTTTTCTTTTTGCCACGTGGAGTGGCTTCGAATGTGGTCGACTTCACCCTAATTTAAACTTTTATATCTGCAAATTGTAACAGTAAACTTATAAACAGTTTATATTACATTCCACGACGGCAACACCTACTGTTTATAATGGCAGTGGAAACAGTTATTTGATTCATTAAAACCATAACTAACTTTTGGTGTTTGTATTCTCGCGTTTTGAAAACGTATGTTAAGTTTACAAGCTTTTTGAATATTAAACCAATTGTCAATAAATTTCCGAAGCTGTCATTCAGCCATCATGAGACAACTGCGCCGTATTGTTTGAGTAAATGGTAATATCACCAAAACCTATACAGCTGTATTGTTTTTAAACAATAAAGCTTTATTTTGGTTGAGCTGGAATTGTTTTAACGATGTTCTAAACTTGTGCTACAGCGGATATAGGTAATACTTAATTTAAACGTTGAGTCTTAAAACGTCATTATGTCATTACAATTACAACGGCAGTCTTATTTTCGTCATGCACATATCAGAATGTACACAGAACGCAGTTGGTGGTAAAACATATCAGTTTGCTGAGTGAATATCATTAACAACTTGGCTGAGAATATTTTGGTGACAGCAAGACTAAAATATAAAAACATGAGACGTGGGAATAGTATAACTTTGAGAGGTACTTTTTTATTGACAATATAAAAAATAAACATTTATTTACATAATTATTTTAGCTGAACATTAGAATTATTATAAATTCATAACATTTAACTAATACACCCACAAAACCTGAAGAAACTAGACGATGCGCAACTTTGTAAAAGGCGAACGACCGCCGTCCCGAGAATCGATGCCGCACGGCAGCGTTATAACGCCGCGCCGAGCACGGGTCGTCCGCGCGGCTGCAATGCACCATTCTCTGCTGGAACGATGCCACTTCCGTAAACAATGCCACGCTTCTCCTGTTTCTGCAGTTGAAAATGTCCCCATTTACCTAAATACTCTTGGCATTGGCCAAACTTATATATTGTTAACTGACAAAACATAATTTGCGACTTTATGCCGCTGTTGGCACGTTGCCAAACTGATCAAGAACGGCGCCATATGCCTGCACTTCCGCTATTAATAATCGATGTTTACCTGATAATAATTAGCGACGCATCTTTGAAATAATCCGGAGCAACACCACTACAAGTGTGTCAGCACGTGCAAATGCGCACATCGATAAAACAGACTTACCTCGATGCGGTGTGTCAAAGCGTAGTCGAATTCGTCTGCAGGATTCGAGTTTAGCTGCCGAGACGCTGCGACGCCCAAATGGAAATAAACGCGTGCATAGTTGCGCCGGAACTAGAGGTCCGACGCGGCACTATCGCCCACACGTGACGCGCGGCCCCACCACCGCAGTCGCGTCCAGGCCAGACGTCCGGTCGTCATGGTAACTTGGCGTCCGACGCGGTCTCGCGTCCGTCCAGGTTCGCTTTGATCTAGTCATTGTCGGTTGGCTGGCGCCGGACTGGAGGGTGGCCAGAGGTTGCGGCCGCCACGCCAAGCAGCACCCGTGCAGCAACCGGGAAGACGCCGTAGATATCGGCAATTGGCGCATTATACGACTAGTATATTTATTACTGCCGAACTTGCTTATATACTACTTCTACGAGAGGTTAACATGCTGACTTGTGCAACAGTTCACTTGTCTTGCCACACAAAAATAAGAATATTATTGTCTTCCAGTCTATATGTCATGCTGTACAGATGACTAATTTATTTGGAGTAGTAAGTGTAAGGTAGTTGTTTGTGTTACATCATCGGAGGAGGCCCAGAGTTTATAAGTAGCATGTAAGTCGGTACTTCATCACCAATATAATATTACGTTGTTCGTGGAATGGAAGCATGTTTAACGAAATCACACAAATCACAAGACAAGCCACGTTCTCAAAACAAAAGATATGCATAAAGGCGGGTAATGCAAAGCTAAACAGCTTTACTTTAAACCCGAAGATCAGGCGAGTAAATCAGGCAAGTTGTTGACATGTTCCCGCCATACTTTCTCGTGTTGGCATACACCAGTAATGACACCTCGTTGACTCAAACGGCAATTACACTGAGCAATCATCGTGACTGTCCCAGAACATATATCAGACGTAGATCTATACACATGTGTATTGGCAAGTGTATGTGACACACTATTGATTATTGGTCGCACTGATATGTAGTGGATACGCTTTTGTTCTTTGCATATTTCATACACATGATACATACATATTAGGCCCTACTTGCTAATTATACTTTTATTGTGTCATCCGCAATCAGTGTTATTGCAATGAATGTTAAGAACATAATTGTCTTCTAAACACCGAAATAATTGACCATGTACCCCGATGTTCTGCTGCCATGTATACACTGTTATTGGATAGGCGTATGGTCAGTTATATCACGTGCATGCAAAATTATGTTAATCAATAAACTATCGATTGCACTTATTGTCGTTTTCATTGTTAAATCAATTATCGCACTGCATGTGTCACTTTCAGTCCCCCACTTTTCATAGGACTCGGCGCCCAGTTACGTCACTATCTAGGTTATTAATATGTTTATGCAGTCCATCGATCATCTTGCGTTTTGCTTTTTTATACATACATAGATTCAAACGTTTGAACGAACCACCGCTAATTCTTATGGCTTTAGTATTTCTGGCTTCATCTATATCACATCATTCTGTCCAGTTTGGAGCTGATATTGTTCAGTGTAATACTCAAAACCCAGATTAAATCAACTCATTCCAAGTGATGGGTTTTGCTTCGGTTCACCGTTGTTTCAGTTATCTCACCAGGTGTAAAACGTAAACCTCAATTCCAAGAATCGCAGTCAGTTTAGAAGAGATATAGCTGCAGTCAGGTGAATCACCACCAACTACTTCAGCGCAATCAGTAAGTTCTCGTAAGTGCGATTACCCCATTCGAATGTTGACATTGTCAAGGGCGTTGAATGTATAGGTGCTGATGGCCGGTGTGAATAGAAGAGCCGATGGGCACTGATGGACGGTGGGCCATGTCGTCGGTGTAGTCAATGAAGGTGCAGATGCCAACGGTGCATGGAAGGGAAGGCGGATAATAATGAATGATCATGGGACATCGAGACGGAAGCGAATGGCGATATACGGCAGTAATGTGACGGACTGTAGAAAATGGGCATGTGTTGCATTCGTTGGACTAGCCTGGAGGTATGGCAAGGTGCTGCTGGCGTGTGAAAGGACTTTTACCAACAACGGTCGCTGATTACAATTGCCGCTTTTCACCTGCGTTTAATCGTTGCTCTGTTTCTATTTACCGACTGCTACAAAGTAACTTGCAACGAACTTTTCGGACAAATGAGCGCCCCAAAGTAAACCCGCCGGAAACTATACATGATGGCGATGTCGACGAGTCGTGAACAATCTTGGCTTTTTGTCGTGGACTCGTCGTAGAAATAACAAGATCATACAGTCATTTGTAGTCAAAAGTAACTTGTCGACGAGAACACGAAGCTAAATGCTATGAACGCTATCACATATTTATACTTGCAATTATCCAAGATGGCCACGAATACAATATATAATTGACCATAATTTCAAAGTTATACCACAAAGTTAGTAAATAAAAATAAAGATCTAGTACTGTTAATGACAAATGTCCACTCTGGTAAACACAGAAGTGAAATACCCTTTTGATGATAAACGTCCAGAATGGTATTCCAGGGTTCCAAACCCAATCCGGAACTTTCTGTTTATTCTTTAAAGTAAGCATAGTTGTTGATGTGATGGTTTATTTTACAACCCGATGCCTTCTAAATATGTTGCTTTATTAAATGCCTGTTTGTAATTGCAGTATTCATCAATTCCAGTTAGTGTGGACTTGTATTGAAACAATAAAACGAGCGTGCAACCGAAGGCCTGAAGACATTGATGGTGTGACGCATACATCATTAACTGTGAAAATATGGGCTTTGATTCTTAACATTCATAATACCCATCCGCCTTGGGAATATTGTAGACGACGTGTAGACAACACGAGAGAGTGACTTACAACAAACCAAACATGTGTCTACAAAGAGAATATGTCGGATCGTCTGGAATCTTATGCAACGGACAAGAAATTCGTCCGACAAAAGCTTGGAACAACGAGGAACATCCCGAGGATATACTTGTTAAAGTGGTTTCCGTAAGAATGTCGGCATTCTCTGTCATTGTTGACGACGCAATCGCTAGCATGACGCTGAATGGCCAGAACGTTTCATACGAATCTTATATACTCACGAGTGAAGGGGACATTGAATTCGCGCACGTTATTATTCTTCAGATTCATTTAACTGGTAATCTTGTCGATTTTCATGTTTGAAGACAGTACATACAAACCATGACGCTGTATAACATTTTGCCGATTGTATGCTGATTTACACATTTCCCAAACAGCTATGTCAAAATAAATGCACTTTCGCTGTATATTGATACAATGGACACCGTTTCAAGTTCTCCCTACGTAATATCGTAGTAGTGTCTGCCACTAAGTCGCAGAGCATACCTTTGTTGTGTGTCGATTGTGTATAATGGGTTCAGTCGTATACCGTAGTAGTGCTTGACAGTAAGTCGGTGAGCACACTTTGTTGTTTGTCGATTGTGTGTAATTGAGCCTGGTTGAATCCAGATCTCGCGTGTATCGCGCATCTCAACGGTAATTAATCAAGCCAAGCAGAAACGAGTCTGCAAGGCGCGTCTTCAAGTTCAATACCGAAACGTTGCGCCACTTGAAGCGGCGGTGTCTCGCGCGTGTCGCCCGCTTAATTAACCCCGGAGAGGGCGTAACAGTTTAAGGGATGAGGGCGCTATTTCGATGTGCCAACGATTACCCTGCACGAATGCAGTTACGCTCGCTGTGCGTTGTCATCGCGATTAATTGTGGACTTCGAAAGTTATGCCCTGTGTGGCAGTGAGATATTCTCCCAGCAGACACTATATAAACAGCAAGGTTGGAATGAGTATTAATAAAGTAGTTATTAATTTTACTTAATAGAGATTGTACAATAAACAACTGTTTACACGGTAAGGTATACGCACGCGCGCACACACACACGCACGCACGCACGCACACACACACGTTAGGTCTATTTGTGTGCACCTTTATTATGACAACTATTCTTCAAAATAATTACACACATTTTTGTGTCGTTCATATTTTTGTTCAGGACGTTTAACCAGCAGAAACGGAACGAAATTTGCACATCGATATTGAAACACCCAGATACTCTTAATTAATTTGCACAGCACCACAGTACTAAAGTAAACAGCTTTAGCTGAAGCAGTGTTGTCATCTTTGCACGTCTTCTTACGTCATACGAAGCTATTGCTGACTGATTACGATACCTCCCTCACAATTAACTGTCGTAAGCACCGAGACCACAGCGACGTCTCTGTGAGATCATCTCGCGTCTAACAATATCCGATGACGACCATTTGAAGATTATTTCTCACGACGACATCATCGAACTAAACGATGATCCAATATCTATTTGCACATCTCTCCCGTATTGTAGTGTAAAGTAAACCTTAAACCAGAGCATATTGCAAACAAGCAAGAAGGCTTCAACAATAATAAGGTATAGAAGGTATACAGTAAATCTCGGATATAACGAATCGCTCGGGACCGGCCAATTTATTCGTTATTTCCGAAATTCTTTATATCTGAAACTTACTGTATATTTTTACTATACAAATTGGGACCAATTATTCACTTATTTGGTATAAGCGAAATTCGTTACAAGCGAATTTGTTATAGCCGAGGTTTAGTTTGTGTGTGTAATATTATATATAATATACTGTATATATTAATTAGATAAGTAATTTGGAAAACATACTGAGAAGTAGAAAAGAACAACTTATACTTATACAAAACGTTAAAGACCATAACAAAACATGAAGGAGAAAACGAAATAGTTAAAGTGAATCAGTACTATATTCTATATGCGCTAGGACACATTATAGAGTGACCGAGATTGAACGATGTTGTGAGAACACCGGGGCGCGTAGTAAGCCTAAGAGGATCATAATTATTATAATACATGCAACTACAATATTATTATAGGACAATTGTGTGCCATGCAGCGGCAATCATAGTAAACCATGTGTATTTGAAACGTTTGAAATAATTAATGTACAAAATAAGTATAAAGGTAAAGATAACTAACCTTGTATGCTACCTTCAGTGAGTTTAATAAATTCTGTACTGTACGATATTTGAAAAAAGTATTTGCATTTGCAATATCTTTGGTTGTAATACACAGGCAGTTGTCTATTATCCACGCATTTACCGTCGTTTGACGTCGGAGTTGAGCATGATGTAATCAGTCCCTAATTAGGCACGTAATTAGTAAAGTGCCCCCCAGTTGGATTGAATGGTCACACCTCAGGTTTGGCCATAGTCCTGGGGAATAATTTAGTAAACTGGGTTCCGTTTGGTTTCAGGCCAACAGCAGAACTGTGAACATGTACTGTGAACATGTACTGATCTTTGTACGCGCAGTGTTTTTGTTGTTTTCTTCATCGAAACATGTGACTTACCGAGAGTGTATGTTTGTTTGAATTGTTATGACGCTATTGTATTATAATTATGTATGTTTTGTTTGGGCATATCTAGGTCTGTGTATATATATATATACATACGTATATATGTATGTATACATACATACATACATTCATACATACATACATACATACATACATACATACATTCATACATACATACATACATACATTCATACATACATACATACATACATACATACATACATACATACATACATGCATACATACATACATGCATGCATACATTCATACATATATACGTATGTATATATATAAATATATGTATGCATGCTTTCGTGGATGTTTTTAGTGTGTGATACATATGTTTTGTGCATATACGTATATATATATATATGTGTGTGTGAGTGTGTGCGTGCGTGCGTGCGTGCATGTGTGCTGAAAACAGCGGAAATGTTGAAAATGCGGCTCCGATATTGACGAACCTGTGCCTGAAACTACCCGGGCCAACCCATCCTTCACAAGGGTGGCGGACATAGTCAAGTGCCTCTGTTTGTTTTTGTACGGGCGGCGGTATAATATTATATATATATATATATATATATATAGTTATATATATGTGTGTGTGCGTGCGTGAGTGCGTGCATGTGTGCTGAAAACAGCGGAAATGTTTAAAATGCGGCTCCGATATTGACGAACCTGTGCCTGAAACTACCCGGGTCAACCCATCCTTCACAAGGGTGGCGGACGTAGTCAAGTGCCTCTGTTTGTTTTTGTACGGGCGGCGGTATAATATATATAGCTATATATGTGTGTGTGCGTGTGTGCGTGTGTGATGAAAACAGCGGACATTTTTTAAATGCGGCTCCGATATTGACGAACCTGCGCCTGAAACTACCCGGGCCAACCCATCCTTCATAAGCGTGGCGGAGGTAGTCGAGTGCCTCTGTTTGTTTTTGTACGGACGGCGGTGTCACCGCTGACAGGCAGGATTGATGAACAAACACGGAAGTGAGCAGGGGAACAGCTTGGTACGCGACTCCGGACCCACCCAGGGAGGGACGGCCGCCAATTTGTAGCAATAATGTGCATTCCGTCGGCGACCGTCGCAGTGTCTCATTCACCGCCGCCCCCGGTGACGTCATGTTACAAGTGACACTTACTGGACACGCGGTGACAGACGAGGGCGATTAGAGCTCGAATATCGCGCGGGGACCGCGGAGGAATGGACTTATGATGGACATACTTCTGTTTGGCACCCATACTGTCTTCTTCTGCCTTGACAATAAAATGCAATGTTGATGAGAGGGCGACAAACAATCCCTCTATTTGTCTGAATGTGTCAAGATGATGTAACCGGTCCTTAATTATGCACGCAATTAGTTAATGATCACACTTCGGACGACGAACGTCCGGATAAATAATTTCGTAAATTTGACGTGTTCCAGTTTCCGGCCAATGACAAACTTTTGTCGTGGTTATAAAATCATACATTCCCAATTGTTACTAGGAGTGGGACGCTTTTCGTGCGCTATTTCTCATGTCGGCCTCTTTGGTCGAGCTGTTGGCTACTACATTTCTACTCCAGATGTCCCTATCCTCGGTGACCGTTCTTAGTTCCCCTGATTCCAGCCCCACTTCTTCCTACAGTGAGTCAATACATACAAGGCTGTCTGCCTTGACTTGTTCTTCCATGTGTTGACTGCCACGGGATGGTCTTGGATGCCATTTCAACTGCGTTTATGTGGCCGTGCCATGTGATGTTGTAAATGGACCCCGACGAGCAGTGTAGACACCAGGGGTCCATTTACCACTGCGCGGAAAATGGACTTTTACGTTTATTAGCATTACTTGGACCATTTTGTTGTAATACAATTTTGCCTTTCAGAATAATGGGCCCTACATGTTTAATATCTAGACATCAGTAAACCATGTCTATAATCTTACGTCATGCACTAAGACATGAACAGTTCCATTTTTCACAAGGGGGTCCATATACTATCTCGTGGTTATTGGACCCTCGGTCCATTTAGCACGGGGATTAATTTATAATCTCACACCGGCAAATTTCAATCTTCTTTCTTCGATCTTTTGATTAAACTTACTACAATCCTCATAAAATCTTTCAAGTTAATATTGAATATGTCTCGCAGCATTCGTGTGCAAAACACATCTAGTTGTTTTTAATGTGTGTTATTTACTCGGTCTGTGACATTGCTCGTGACTCGGTGGACCTGTGCAAAACAACCAATAATTAAGAGTTTCAATTGTAGCGTCTTTCTCCCAGTGTCTTTTCATTTTCGATAACTGTAAAATATACACTACAATAAATCTTCATCGTGCGATCTAGGCCCATCGCTCGTTAACGGTAGTGATCACCCCGGGTGATGTTGGCTGGACACGCTGACCGGTGGCGACGACGGAAGACAATATAACCATCTGGTAATTCGTTATTTATGCTGTGTCTGGCGGTGGGAGGCGTCGACCCGTGTCTCGGCCACGTCTTATCTGACATCCGCCTCGTGGCCTCGCGCTTCTGGCTCGTAGACCATAAACGCTCCTATCATAGCGAGATTTAAATTGAGATTCCACGTGTCCGGAGCACAAGTCGACCGCTCTAAGCGAGTGTCCGGCGACGCACAATTAGCAGATACCGGCCGCTCTGTGTCCGAGTGAAATGATGCGCGATCGACTCCGATTTGATCGTATTTAGATTCAATTTAATGTGCTGCTGATAGGCCAGGGAGCCGCCCTCGGGCCAATAGCCCATTGCTGTCTGACAGTTATGGGGCCAAAGTTGACGCCAAAATCATCAATCAAGTTACTGTCGCGAAGACGTCGACGTCTCCCGATCGTCCTTCGATTTGCGAGTCCTCGCGGCGCGTTCTCGCACGTGCGCGCGCGTTTCGTTGGTGCACGCGCGCACGTGCGCCGACATACGTCTGCCTACTTATCTGACGAATGTGACGGCAGCAAAGTCGGTGCATATATATGCCACTTCTGACAATGCTGACAATTTGAATACAAAAATGCTCATTACCCGTCTCCGGTCTCGGAAGCCAGCCAGTGTGCTCACAAGCTAAATATTCATGTAAAATAAAAATAAAAATTATCGCATGAAATTCGTCAACGACAACGGTGGGCAATATAATAATATTAACATATTTATTTTATAAAGCACTATATCCATAAAAAAGTTCGTTGCGCTGTAGGCCTAAACAAAACTATATAGTTATACAAATAGTACAGACTCGACTAAAACAAGTTTAAATTTAAGAATGTTAAATACATATTGTTCAGCTGCATACATCAATTGATTAAACCAGATTAGTTCAAATATAGTTAACTAAAACAAATATCAACACCAGTCATTTAAAACAAGTTAAATAATCTACGAAACATATAAATGAGGATAATTATAACCATCGATAAATCAAAACTAGTTAGTCGAATTATAATTTATTTATATTTCAATAATTAAAACAATTTAATTTTGCTTATCAACATTTTGAAAGTATAAATAAATTAAGCTAACACATGCAATGTGTTTCACCTTGCCATATATGGCATCATTGTTATTAAAATAATTATAGAGGCTATTATACCGGTTATGGCAACTGTTTCCTGTTTTGGCAAACTATAATAGTTATCGCTATAATTTTACCATAGTATTTTGATTACACTGGACAAGAACGATTTTGCTACTGGGGTAAAATAATGTGTTCTAGACTAAATCACGTATGCTGATTCCACATCTGAAGTCAGAATTTTCCCATCACGTCAGAATTTTAATTTATACATATGATCCAATTACACTAGGCTGCCTAGCGCCAACCCAGAGTAATTGGAATAATTACTTGATTGTGAAGGTTTTAAGACGTTTCCTGTGTTTAGTAACAGCGCCGAGATTCCCGGCTTGTGTCAGCTTCTACCAGGAGTATCTTCAGTATGGCGCGATGATGGTGTGGGTGAATTATATAAACCTGAATCTGAGGAAAAGAACCCACATTTGCTAACTCAAGAAAAGTTGAACGATCAAAGGAGAATGCTGAAGTGTTGGGCTCCAGATTACAGCAATGGAATCTCCTACATGAATATAGCAACTTTTCCCTCTCCCTCTAACTTGAAAACCTGACGTGCTAGCTAAATTCTAACTTCAGATTTGGAAACAGCTGCCCAGATTTAGTCAAAAACACCTGCATTCCCCTTAGTAGCAGACGAAAATTGTATTGTTGTTGTCCAGTGTTATGAACCATATAAAATCTCACGCATGCATTCAACACTGTGCTTATAAGGATTCAGTAGTTTATTTGGATTCGAATAAACTATGGCGGATACTCAACCATGTGACTAGATACACCTAAATTCACGCATCACATTGCTATACGCCAGTGCGGTCGCCAGTGATAAAATAAACACACACGTCTCTCCACAAATAAACGGTTTCAATTGCGCAACAAGTGGAAGCATCTGGCGCATATAGGAAGCTATAGACCCTAACCTCGTTGTCGTCAGCTCGTGGCACAATATGAGGCCATCTGGCGAGCCGCTTGTCCGCGATACACAAGACGCGTATCTGTAATACAGACCTAATTCACATAGAATACACAACAATGCCACCTCTGTCTCAATTTGCCAACATTTTATGTAATGTGTGAAGTACGACACGAGAACTTGCGATAATCTCGTCACGCTGTGCTTCCGGTGTAGTGGCGTAACGCAATAAATAATGTAATGTAATCGCCGCCGGAGAACTATTTACGGTCAGTCATTTCCCCGGGGAAATATTTGTTATTGGAACACGACACGAAACATTGAGTAATTTCACACATTATTATATATTATTGGTTGCGTTTGTTCCTTTATCTGGAGTCACGTCTTGTTCTCTCTCCCCCCAGTCGAACACCATTTAGGCTTCTCTGCGAAGTAGCATTCAGCCACGCTTCCATTATATTACGCAAGACTATTAGTTAACATTCAAACAAGATTGTATATTGATCACTAACTTTGCAGTGAAACCGCCAGCCGTCAGGTACTTATCTATACAGCTGAGTGAAATTGAGGCAGTGTGGATTGAACGACATTGTATTTAGCCTATACAGCTCTAGTATATTATATATAATTAATAATTACATAATATATAATATTACACACACACACACACACACACACACACACACACACACACACACACACACACACACACACACACACACACACACACACGCACACACACATGATGAGGTGACACTCGCACGCACGCACACATACACGCACCAGCGCGCGCGCGCGCACACACACACACCACGAGCTGCACACTTCAGGAGAATATATTAGGTTAATTAGCTGATAATTAGTTACCTACTAGACGGCCCGTAGCGTCGACGTCATGCAATTAGGAAAACAACCGTAGGACTTTATTCAAAGTACTCGACGGTGCCAAACAGCGAATGTTATTTACGCGCAACTTGCGCTTCTATCAAACTGCTATTCAAATCACTTCCATTGTTTTCGTCACAATTAGTCACAATTAAGTGATTACGTCATGGGGCATTTAGCTGCGACACCTGCCCCCAACTAAAGGGTGGGTGGTGGCGGCGAGAGTCGAAGCGGTTGTTTAAACTGTGAGGAATGAGCCGGTTAATATGTCGGTCAACCTCAAACAAATTATAATAGTATGAGAAGACTAGGCTAATTAAATTGTAGTGGCATTTTCAGTTTCTGCTACGTGCTGATATTACCAAAAAAAAATCCACTTTGTGGATCAGATTTTTTGTAGCTGAAATTTAGACTGTACCTTATTAACTTTGCACATTTCACAGACGAGGTAACGAATTCAAAATACAACTACCAATATTATATATATATATATTATATGACCTACTGTTTAGTCAATGCTCTGTAATGCTTAATTACAATTAAACAATTATTAATGGGTAGGCGTATATGTATTAAAAACTATCCCGTAATTCGTTAGTTAGACATCATCATCGTCAGCAGCAGCAGCAGCAGCAGTAACCGTAGTGTCCCGCGGTTGGGCGAAGGCCTCACATGTCGTTTCCAAATCTACCTGTCTTGCGCTATCCTCTGTCATATGGTGCCCTTCCAGTACTCGTCTAGTTCGCCACTCCACCGTCTCGCCGGTCTTCCTCTAGATCGTTTCCCTTCGTAAAGTCTCTAAGTTGTGATACGCGATGTTCATCGGTTATCTCGTAGTCTGCTTCTGTCTTCTGGTTTGTTCTATCACGTCTATGACCTTTGTTTTCTCTCTTACCCATATGTTTGCTTTTCTCTCCTGATATGTGATGTTTAACGTACTTCTTTCCATCTTTGTTTGTGCGGCTGCTAGCTTGTTCTTTGCCTGGATGGTGAGTACCCATGTTTCCGCGCCGGATGTCATCGCTGGACATACTCATGAGTTGTAGACTTGTCTCTTCAAGCAGGTTCCAAAGTTACCCTTGAAGTTGTCGCGGTGTTTGGCGAATGCTGTCCAGCCGGCGGTGATTCTTCTTTGAATCTCCTTGTCTTGGTTTTGGTTTCTGATACTGTATCTCTGTCCCGGATAGACGTAGCTTTCAATGGTCTCTATCTGCGTGGTGTTGATATATACTGGTGTGTCATTTTATAGCATTACTTTTGTCTTCGAAATGTTCATCTTCAGACCTTGTTTTTTTTACTTCCATCAGCTAGCTCCAGCATCGTTTTTGTAGTTCTCGGTTATTGCGGTGTAGTAGCGCATATGAGTGCGTCGTCGGCGAAGCGAAGATGACTGAAATATTCTCCGTCTATCCTCAAGCCTTTGGTTTCCCAGGTCAGTCTTTGGAATATGTTTTCGAGTGTTGCCGTAAACAGCTTGGGCAATATGATGTCACTCTGTAGTACTCAAACTCCGCCATAGCCTGTCCCAAGCCAGGTTGAAAAAGGAGGAGGGTTGGGCGTAGGGCCAGTAACCCTACCCCGTAAAACAATTCCTACTACAGAAACGACGAGAAGTAGCCATTCCGGTACACTTTCAAGGGGAAGAAGAGAAGGCACATCCATAAATGTGGATGCATCTGCATCTACAGATGTATCTACACCTACAGATGTACCTATGACAGGGTTGAGTGAAAGCCGTCAGGAAGCTCGACCCCCGACGAGCCATATCTTTAACGCCAAAACTAACACCAGAGTAGGCACATGGAACGTTCGAACGCTCTTTCAGAGCGGGCGGATGGAGCAAGTGCTGAAGGAAATGAAGGCTTACCATCTAGACATTCTAGGTGTAAGCGAGATGCGATGGACAGGACAGGGACGCTTCAACAGCGGAGATAAAACTGTACTTTACTCCTGAAATGAAGATCACCACGTCCATGGAGTTGGCATCAGAGGAAATGGTTAGAAGAGAAAGGTAAAGAAGCACAAACAGCAGCAGAACGGAATTACTCGAAAACGCTATATAGGATTTGAGATAGCTAACTAGCGCGAAAAGCAATTCCAACATACCCATAAAAGACAAAGATGGCAGAGTGCTTCTAACAAACGAGGAACAAGCCACGAGGTGGATTGAACACTTCCGAGAAGTACTAAATCAACCAACACCAACCACACTCTTCAACTTCGAACAGGAACCAAACATAAACGAGCTTGATGTCATCACCAATGACATCACCAGGGCAGAAGTTTCCAAAGCCATCGAAAGCCCCAAGAACAAGGCAGCGGGCCTTGATGAAGTATCGGCCGAACTATTGAAACATGGCAAGGACGGGGTTGTAGACGAGTTAACCTACTTGTTCAATCTGATCTGGTCTGAGGAGGAAGTTCCTGATGATTGGAGACGAGGAGTGATCATGACGTTACCAAAGAAGGGGTGCCTGAGCGATTGCAATAACTGGCGAGGAATAACATTGATGTCAGTACCTGGAAAAGTGTTCTGCAGTGTGATTCTAAACCGGCTGTAGACAGCAGTTGACCAGCACCTCCGGGAGGAACAAGCTGGTTTTCGAAGAGGAAGGTCATGGTGTGAGCAGATCTTCACATTGCGAAACATCATCGAACAAAGCAGAGAGTTCCAGATACCTCTTTTAGTCAATTTCATTGACTTTAAGAAGGCTTTCGACAGTGTCCACAGAGATTCGCATTGGCAAATCCTGAAGCTATACGGCATACCAAGCAAATATATAGACATTTTCAAATCGCTATACCGAAACACCAACTGCTACATCAAGACCAACGATGGCTACACAGACATGTTCGATATAGAGACAGGTGTACGTCAAGGTTGCATCATGTCCCCTTTTCTCTTTGTTGTTGTTATCGACTTCATCATGAGGAAAACGATGAAAGATCCGAACTTTGGTATTAAATGAATAAATAATAGGTTGACAGACCTTGACTTTGCCGATGATATTGCACTGCTCAGCCACACGCCGGAGATCCTACAAGAGATGACCAATACTTTAAACGAAAATGGAGAGATGGTCGGATTACGAATCAGCTACGGGAAGACAAAAACATTGTCAGCTGGTGATGGATCTGACTCCCACATTGTGATCGGTCAGGAAGAGTTGCAATGCGTCGAGAACTTCCCTTACCTCGGAAGCTACATCTCTATGAAAGGCGACGCGGAAGTAGATGTACGAGCAAGGATAGGCAAGGCATCAGCAGTGTTCCAAAGACTACGTCCAATATGGTCCTGTAACACCTTCAGAAAGGACATAAAACTACATCTTTACATGTCAATCGTAATACCAACAACGATGTATGCCTGTGAAACGTGGAAGAATACGGAGAGGATATCAAAAAAATTAGACATATTTCACCGACGATGTCTCCGGTTCATATTGGGCATATCGTGGAGAGAACACATCACCAATGATGAAGTGATGAGGAGGGCAGGTCTGGACAGCCTGCATCACATAGTTAAGTCTCGACGACGAAGACTAGCGGGACATATCCTACGCTTACCAAGAGAGAAAACTGCACATGTAGCAATGGAATGGGTTCCTGAAGGTGGAAACAGAAGGAGAGGAAGGCCGACTAAGACCTGGCGCAAGACGTTTAAAAAAGATCTGGCAGAAATGGAAATCACCTGGAATGAGGCCAAAGAAATTGCGAAAGACCGTAGTAGATGGAGAAAGCTCGTCGCCCGATGTTTCCAAAGGAACAGGAGGAACTAAGTCTAAGTAAAGTCTGTAGTACTCCTCTCTTGATGTTGATCGTGTTGCTCTTTTTGTGTAGGTGGACTGTCACCGAGCTGTTGGTGTAGATGTGTTTCAGGAGTTCGATGTACAGTCTTCTACCCCCTGTTCTTGGAGGGAGGTCAATATTGCTTGAGTCGAAAACCTTCTGTTTCAGTTGGTTTACGACGTGTATGTGGTATGTCGTTGAGTACCTGCTTCTGAATCCTGTTTGTTCTCGTGGTTGGTTTTCGTCGAGTGTTTTCTCTAGACTATTCGTTAGTATATTTGTGAGTAATGTGTAGATGTTTGATAACAGATATGTCGGTCTGTAGTTCTTTAAGTCTTTCTTATTTCCCTTCTTTAAGATTATCACCATCTTTGCGTACTTCCATGCGGTGGGTATTCGTCTTTCTGATAAGCATTTAGTATACAGCTTAGCCAGTGTCTTCGAGATGGTATCTTATCCTGCTTTTAGTGTGTCAACGTTTCAATGTTTACATAGTCGTTGTCTGATGTCTTCCAATTATTCATATCTCTTAGCGCTGCTTCCACCTCCCATGGTGTTATATCTGATACCTATTTCGGATCGGGGTGAATTATGGTGCTCTGTTCACTGTCATATAGCTCGGTGTAGAATTCCTCTATTTGTTCCATGATCATATATTGGTCTTGTATTTTTCTACCCTGCTTGTCTAGAAGTGTAATCAGTCTGTCTCGGCCTAGTGCCAGTGTTCTTCTGGTTTCTTCAGACTCTTTGATGCCATAATCGTTTCTCGTATGATCTCCTGTTTGTACTTCCTGGTGTCCTCCTTCGCTTTCTTTTTGGCGGTCTTGCATAATTCTGCGTACTCTATTTGTTTTTTACGGTCGCCGTTATCCTCCATTTCTCGTCGTTTCTTCATTAATGCTCGTGTCGGTGACGATATTCTAGGAAACCATGCCCAAAGGTACATCAATACAAATATGGTCAATCGCAGAATCAATCATCAGTAGAGTATATCTCTGTTAACATTGTCAACAGTTGGATGGACACGCCAAGGAGCTAAAGCGTATAAACAAGGTTGTGGAAATATAAGTCTTCAAATGACAGTGGAACTGTGTAATATTTTCAGCTGATCTAAACGTAACAGCCAATTTTCATAGGCTCGGGAATAGGGGGACATGAGGGTAGCTGCCCCCTGCAATTTCTCTGGGGGAGGCATACGTATTATTCTGCCCTCCCCATTAAATGTGAGCGTGAATGTTTGTTTTTGTGGCGAGCGTCATTGGCGGGTGGAAATTTAAATTTGATAAGCCGATTAATGTGTATTTTTGTTGACTGTGAAAGGTGTATGTAATTGGAGGGCAGACATATGGTTTTGCGCCCCCCCCAGCGCGACGTAAACAAATAAAATTATGAACAGCACTGTCCCCCCGCCCGTGTTCGGATGTGATGAATTCACAGCCGAGGCAGCGGAGAAGCTGAAGTTATAGCGGCGAAATGGCAATTTTAGAAGTGAACAGTCAAAGGCATGGCGCTATCATTATTAAATGTGCAGATCTAAATGTGGGCACATAAAATAAATATTATAATCCCAATCTCCATATCCCATCAGTATTTTGATCAGTCATCGAATGAAATGTTTCAGGATGACGGGAAATTAGCACTAAAGTGGTGCCACCTAACGGCGCAATCGATTACTACGCTAACCTGAAGATTGTGGAGTGTTGGTTCAATTGCTGTAGATTGTAGAAACTGACAGGACGATCGTTTATTTGATGATTTACACGTCGTTAACTCGAAAGGAAAATGTGTGTTGTTTGCAAGACTAAGAACATGTTCGGCACTGCTTTTTATGGGAGCGTATACTTGATTGCATGCGCTGAACCAGTTCTGTTTTAAACACTATCTATAGGTAATTTATATACCCTATAATGGCTATACTAATCTACCCCTCTAGACTAACTTTGGAGCATTGTAGGCCCCCTAAGACCATCTTCTCCGCATCGCCGAGGTCCACTCACCTCTTTCCATTTTACATTCACACCATTCAACAATAGACCACATATCTACCAATTAGCGGTGTATTTCAAAAAACACGGTTATATTTTAAGTTATTTGTTTTGATGTTTTTGGTGTATGATATGTGTTTTATATGACTGTTCTCTTACTTGAGAGAGAACGCCAAAGTGACATAATACGGTAGTAAGTTTGATCGAATAAGTAAATATTGTTGTTGTCTCTTGAAAAAGATCTCAGAATGCAACTTTAATATGTTTCCTATGACTCGATTTCAAAGTGTTATTATATATACAGGGAATACAAATAATTACTACACCGTTTGATATGTACTGTATTAATGTAATTTATATATTTTTGTGTGCATTTCGCAGTTAGTTTTAATAATCCAGTATATATAATGCAATATATGCAATATTCCGCAAGCGTGCAATACATATTACAAAATGACAGCGTATGTTTTAAAGGATCTGGTGGTCAAATAAATTATTCCGATTCTGCGATATTTGTTTCCACTACTCCGATCAGTCTGAGGACATTGCGACTCATGTAACAAATGACCTCATCACGTGGAGACAGGAAATAGGAGAGGAAATGGCACGTGTCTGTCCACACGCGTAGAAAGGACATATAGGACATGGCTCACGCCACACGTGTAAACGTGTAACACACATCCTGAAAAATCCCTGCTGAGTGTACTAGTAGAACACCTATAGACATGCTTCTCGACAAGTCTCCGCTTTACGTCTAGTCGGTCATCACGGAGCTGTACGACTGGATTCGTGATTATTTCGCTTCATCTACTGCATGGTACATCTGATATGTAAATCTCATCACGAGTGACGAAAATGTATTAAGGTGGTTACAATCCGCACGCGAGCGTGCCTGCGTGCGTATGTGAGTGTGTGGTGCGTGCGTGCGTGCTGTATAATACATACTGACATGGTAACATTTATTTCAGTGCGCCACGAGGATCGATCAACCTCACAACAGAATTATTAATGTGCCTTGATCAGATATGTTGAGAAGCACTGGGCTGGGGGGTTGGGACAAGAAGTTAATAAGAAGATAAGAAGATGACAAAAGACAAAAACATGTCGACAGGGGCGAATCAACCACCCATAAACCTGTTTTATCAACTAGAACAAAGTGAAATCAGTTGAAAACTTCACCTACCATGGCAGTTCCATCCATCAACAACCAATGAATCGCAGACTTTGAGCTAAACTGCTGAGTGAGAACAGCACCAGCAGCCTCCAGTCGGTTGGGGAACATTTAGAGCAACAACAATTTACTCCGGGCCGAAATCAAAATATATATGAAACCAGACAGCTAAAGCAAGTCAGGAAAACAAACTTGATGCATTCGACGCTAAATGTCTGCACAGTATCTTAGACATTCACTGGGGTGATTATGTGGCGAACGAAGAGTTCGGGATATGATTCATACCACCTCCGGCTTCATCAATAACATATCAAAGGCGCATACGAGCTGGCTCGGATATGTCATGAGGCTCCCACCTACTGTATATTCCCAACAACACGTTATATGACGGATCCCAACTGGTCTAAGGAGGAGAGGACGACCGATAATGAACTGGCGCCAGACTGTCGACCGCCGTCTACAGCTGCTCCACAGAAGATCGAGCGATCTTGTGGAAGACGCAATATCCCTGCTGAGCAATCCCAGTGGTGTGGTCTGACTGCCTCGTGCGTATATAGACGTGGCAGCCGCTAAGCAAGTCTGATCAACGAGCTGAGTCGCTATACTGTTAGTCAGTGGACCCAACTGTAATTCGAGAGAAATAATTAGCGTAGGGATTGATTAGGCTAATTTCTACGGGATTTCTGAGGACGTAATCATAATAATAGTATAAATACTAGCGGGCATTCAGTTTAAACGCGTTCACGCTGGTCATTTAGTTTCTCCAGACGCCAATTAAAGCATTGCGTGTATTGCATCGATGCAGCCAATAACAATGTTCTGGTAATTCGAACACAACTTCACATTGGCGCTCTCTGGATTATATTTCAATATTCAATTAATTTACCGAAAAGTTAGCAACTCCAAATAAATTCCATTAAGCTTTTTAAGACATCGCCAATTGGTAGCTATGAGGTCAAGGGTCCAAGGAAGGCAGAGAACGTAGATAGAGGGGAGCGGACCGCAGCACCTGGAAGGAGGTGCAGTTTTGGAGTGCGGTTGGATATAGGAAAATTCATCTACACAGAGTTCGATAAATGAACGGAACAAACTAGCTACCAAGTGTGTAACTGTGCATGTAGGAAGGTGAGCATGTGCCTGTGCATGTAGGAATGTTATCATACGTGTGCAGCTTGGGCATATAAAACAACTGACTGGCTTAATCCAGGTAAAAGTGCTAAAAGAATGGCTTAATTCATTGTCCACCAGTTATATGCATGTTGCTTTTTGATGGAATGCAATGGTGCAGTGGCTAGAGCTTCGGACTCTCTACCGAGAGAACCCGGATTCGAATCCTGTGCTCCGATGTCGAACCTTGGGCAAGTTCGTTCACTCTACGTTGCACCAGTTGACTCAGCTGTATGAATGAGTACCTGGCTGTAGACAGTGGTGAATATGTGTATATGAATAATCTTCGCGCATTAATTGCAGCGTGGCTGGATGCTTCCCAGAGAAGTTGAGATGGTGTTCGATTGAACAGGTCTGCCAGGGAGTAAAGTGGAAAGTGCTTTGAATAGTCCTTAGGACCATACACTGCACTATATAATAACTTTCTTTACTTTTTTAACCTTTAATGCAATCAAATTACTTAGAGCAGTTAATTGTAATTGTAAAAATACATGATAGTTAAGACAATAAAGACGACGATAATACATCAATTTTAACGACATGACACTAGGACGAAATGCGAACGCAGTCAGTAAAGTAAATCTGCGGTGATTTATTAAATATGTCGCAGTTAAAACCAACTACACTTATATTATCGAGTGAGTAATTATACTAATTAAGAAGAGTACCTATAACGAGCGTTAAGTGGACTATTGCAAACACCGTCATCACTGGTACTCAATTACTCCGACTGATGGCCAACACACATTTGTACAGTGAAACCATTTGTACCACCTTACCCCGTCTGGCGGTTCGTACTAATTAGGTGACGTGATTGGTGAGCTCCGGCCGAAGCTACTTGTTTTGAAAGCCCAGAGCAGGCGATCGCGACAACACTGGATGTAACCACCTAACTGGTCAGATTAAACACAACTACTGCCCCTCAAATGGAAATACTTCTCCAAAAAGCGGACCGATTTCGCCAGAGCAAACCCAGCATACGGGCCAGTAATTGCTACTAGAATTCCACATTCAAAAATGAAAAGGCACGCATACAGGGCATACTAATCAACATCATAATCTATTGTAAGGAAGATATATGCCGCTTTATAATTTACGAGTGTAAATCTCATATGTGACCTCCGGCCACTGCACGTGGGCTGCCAACAAAGCAAGAGCAATTAACCATCCGATACCCGAAGAAACGGGTTCAACACATCGTCACAAACAACGTTCTGATTGTGTGAATTTTTTTTATAATTTATACCAGTTTAATCGAGCACTTCTTATACAAGACACTCATCTTTACTAACTAAAACATCAGATAGATTATCAACATGCGCACATGCAGTAGGCCTAGCAATGATACCAAATTATTGTTCACGATCTCAAACACAGAGCAGACGAGGAAAGACTGAAGACTAGGACTACCCCTAAAAAGGACAAGGTTAAAATTATCATAGAAACTTTCGAAGTAATAGACTTCAAAAGGGCACTAGGCCTACAATCACCATTTCAACCTAAGTGTAAGACTTAGAGTAGGACCTACAACATGACCGCCAGTCGGAGAGCATTTGCTCCTCTCAATGAGGATCTAATATATAAAATTACACCGTTATCTAGTGTACAGTCTACACTTCATGTTTTAATTTTTACCGGAATTACACAGGACTAATTAATCATTTGAAATTGAAACACTGATAAGTGTTACCTTTAAAAGGTATATAGACCCTATACATGCATTGCGTGTGGGTATTAACAACATCGATTCAATAGCATATGATTGTGTCAGACAACGGAATTGCGTTTAACCGATGTAAGCAAAACAGGCGCGATGTTCCATTCATCCGATGCACTAATTGGCGACCGCGTTCTGGATGGTCTTGTGTCTCTCCTCTTTCATCGATTCGTTACCACGTCCACGCTGCATGACTGTCCAGCCCTAATGGTCAGCTTTTGTTTCTGCCTCGCGTGCGAAAGTGCTTTGTTGGTAGGGCGGTCAGCGCGGCAGTGGCCGGACAATGCTCACAGCAGGCCGACGGTGGAGCGACGGTGCAGCGACGTATTAGGAAGTAATTAACTCGGCGTAACGAAGGCGTCTTTCGATACGCCACTGCGCCTCTTTAATGTCTTATGTCGACGTCAGCGTTTAATTACCTCTGCGACTGGCCGACCCAGTGAACACAATACCCACGGGTGTTACCCGCAACACATCGTTCATCGTTGTAATTACGAAATCGGGTACAACTCCACGTAATGAAGTTTAGTTCGAAACGGATGTCTAAAAATGAACCTCGTTATTTATTTTTGTAACTTCGACACAATTTCACTTTACGGATACTGCTGTCTTGAAAGTACATACTTATATAAATCTAGACATCGATAAAGACAAAGTAACCGCATTTAAGCATACCTTGCTTGATATATATGCCGCCTTTGATACCATTGATCACAGCATTCTTATTAAATGCTTATCAACTTGGTATGACATATCTGGCATAGGTATCAGCTGGTTTTCTTCATACCTAACTGATATACACCAAACCAGAAAACAGGGAACTGCTTTTCGGCTGCATTGTCTACTTCACGTGGTGTTCCTACAGTTCTGTTCTTGGGCCTTTGCTTTTCACCCTCTACTATACGCCACTAAGCTCTGCTATCCAAAGTCATAACTTGGATTATCATCGTTACGTAGATGACACACAAATTCACATTTCTTTGACTTTTGATCACATTTGCCGGTTACTTTCTGTCGCTAAGACTTTCTCAACAGCGTTAGTAGCAGACTGGACTATTCCCCTTTATAATGTTGCTAGCAAGGATATTACAAAACCTCAACGAGTCCAACATTGTTTGGCATGGTATAGTTACATTACATAGTTAATTTATTTCTCGCTCAGTGCCACTTCTAAAATCACTACATTTTCTCCCCGTGCGATAACGCGTCATTTTCAAGATTTGTACTTGTCATGTCCTTTCATCCAAACAACCTGCATATCTTCATTCGATGCTCACTCCAGTAAGAAAGCCAAGACAACTACGGTCATCTAGTTATCATCCACTTGTTGTTCCCGGAGTTGAAACGAATGCTGTAACTCGGGCTCTCTCGGTTGCCCAACCAACTCTGTGGAATTCACTTCCAGAACGAGTTAAATTAGCAGGAAATAAAATTTCATTCGCCGTCATATAAAAACCTACCCTCCTTAGCTTCATCGCAGTTCCATTCAGCTGTTGGCTACTTTAACATTGTACACGATTACGAGATTGTTTAATCCTTTGGTTTGGTTGCGCGACCGAGCTTGATTTTCGAGGATATTGTCGCTAAAAGAGTCGTGTTTATGTTGATGTTATTATCATTACTATTATAATTATATAACTTTCTCTGGAATTTTACACAGAATTTGAATTTACTCTTGAACATGAATCTGAAATATAAAGCAATGCATCGACTGCCTCATTGTATATGCTTTAGGTTTTTGTAAACACAAGTCTCCTTTTGCGAACAAATCACGGAAAGGCATGTCTATCTACATCAACGATCGCTTAACATCATTCAACAGGGAACTGTTTCGCCAAGCGAGACAAGTGAAACGTGTAGCGAAGATTGAACAAGATTGCCGTCTAGAGCTACAAGCTCCAGACGGTATGCGGACAAGGAAGCCTTTGGCTTATCGATACAATTGTCCACCTACGTATAGCCCGCCCTCCCCAGATAGCTGTCCATTTTATTTTGGAACATATTCGCATTGTTAGTCATCAGATAATTTGTTCCAGTTATTTACTGTCTTCTGAGAGAATGAGTATTTTATCACATCTAACCTACACTGTTCTTTGACTATTGCCGCATTGTGCCATCTGGTTATACTATTTCTATCAATATCTTCATAACCATTCAATATTAAAAAAAAAATGTATTTTGTCTCCTCTTAGTCTCTTAGTCGTTAATGTTGTCAACCCGCATTCTAAAAGGCGTCTTTCATAAGTAAGATCTTTCAGTTCAGGAAGGTTGCTCTTCGTTGGACTCTTTCTAGCTTATCTATGTCCTTCTTACGATATGGCCTCCATGCTTGTATGCAATATTCCAAATGAGGTCTAACTATTACTTTGTACAGTGGTATTTGGTTACGCTCTGAAGCAGCAATTCCACATTGATCTGAAACGTTCATGTCAGCACAAACTGTCACTCTTAAATACTTTTCTTTTTCAGTTTTACCTAATATTGTATCTCCCATTATGTATTCTTTGTCAGTATTTCCATGTCCTATATGTAAATGCAATTACATTTTCCAAAATTGAATAAAATTTGCCATACTTCAGACCATTTGACTAATTTGGCCAGATCAGCTTGTAGTGTAGATTTATCTGCATCCGTTTTAACTCTTCTGAACACTTTTGTATCGTCTGCGAATTTCATCGTCCACCTACTTTTTAATTTCTTCCAAAACACATAACAGATTGGTTAGATAGACCTAGCCTTTAAGAACCCATGTTGAGATTCGATTATTAATTTGTGTTTTACACGGAATTCCACTATGTGGCCTCTTACAAGGTTTCTAGTAATATGCATAAAACTGATGTTATACTAACCGGTCTGTAATTCTCTGTCTTGCTCATCGACCCCTTTTTAAATAATGGCGTAATGTTTGCTTCTTGCCATTCTAGTGAAACGATTCCCTCTTTAAGTGTTAAAGAATATAGCAAGTGGTCTACTGATTTGCTTTACAATTTCCTTAAGCAGTTGCTATGGTATCCCGTCAACTCTGGGTGATTTGTTTTCTTTCATCTTCTTAATTTTCCTTGATATCATTTCAGGAGTAACAAACAACTGCCCTAAATGATCTGATTCACCCCCCACAAATTTAGTAATTGGTACTGGCAGTGAACTGAAATCTTCTGTGGTAAACATTGAGCTAAAATACTCATCCAGGGCCTCTGCCATCTGAAACCCATCATATATTACGTTTTCTGCTGTTTTCAAGTGGCCCCACTTTATCTTGAACCTTCTGTTTACTCCTTACATAAGCGTAGAAACTCTTGCTGTCATTTTTATATCATCCGCCAATTTTTACTCAAAACTTCCTTTACATTTTATAATTTCGACTGTAGGTATGTTAAGGGCCTCTTTGTAGTTGTTGTAGTCTTCTATATTTCCAGTGTCTCCATAAACTCTCCAGATAATTTGTTTGTAAGCAATCTTACGTATATCTTCCTCTGAAAAGTGTTTCTTCCTGGATCGTTTCCCATGCTTTTTCTGGGAAACAGATCTTTCAATAATGCCTCCAATCTCATCTCTCAAAACGGTCCAACATTATGTTGCTGTCTTGTTCTTCATTAAGGTAGTCCAATCTACGTGTGCTAAACATTTTCTCATCTGTTTATATTTGCCTTTGTTGAAGTTTCTCCTTCGTTGCTTTTTACCATTATTCCCTGATTGTACTTTTATATTAAAATGGATCTGGTGATGATCACTAGATCCCAGAGGTTCATATACTTTCACATTATCAACTAATTCCTTCTGAGAAGAGAACACTAAATCCAACACATTCCCACCTCTTGTTGGTTCCAGGACATGTTGAGTGAGAAAACAGTCCTGCATTACAAGCAGATACTGTTGGTCATCACCTCCAGCGCTCTCTAGTGATTTCCACTGAATATATCCGTGATTAAAATCACCCATTTTAACACATTCCCCTTTACTCATCTCCTGTATACAGCATTGTGCTGTTTTTGCGTCATCCTCTTGTCGTATGCTAGGACTACGATAAATTCGTCCTATTGTTAATGTTGAATTTCTGGTAACTATGTTTCACCAAATAGCTTCCTCGTAATATGCTTCACTTTTCAGTCGTACTTCATATGCATAATTATATAGATTCTTTAATATCTATAGAATGACCCCGTCTTCCCTTCTCTCTTGTCTGTCTTTTCTAAACATAACATAACCTGATAGAGCTAGTTCAGCATCTACCATTTCTTCTGTGCCCATGATTCAGTTCTGCCTATTACATCTGGGTCAATATCTGCTACCATGATTTCTAAATCGCTTCTCTTATTAACTATACTTCTGGCATTTAAGCATACACATCTATGTAAATTTGTTTGGATATTTGGTGAATCTTTCCTTGTAGATTTGCTTGTACCATCTCTTTGAGGTGGCTCTACGTATCCCCCCTGCGCATCTAGTTTAAATACTCAACTGTGCCAGTACCTTCATCTGTACACCTAATGAACTCACTCCGTAGAATCTCTGCTCCTTTTCCTGTCAGATAAAGCCCATCACTCATGGAATAGATATTCCCCCTACATAACATGCCCATATGTCTACAAAACCGACTCCTTCCCCCATACACAACGTATGTAACAGTGTGTTAATGGCCATTCTTCTACAATTCTTGTAGTACTGTCCCCTGCCACCCATTTTCAACAATATACCCGATAACACGATTTGTCCAATGCGTGCGTGCCTCTTTCTGTGTGCGGACCAGTCTCCTATACTTGCCAACGATGGCCGTCAATATTATTGGTGTTAACGTGCACAAGAATAGATCCCCCGTAGCCGATACCCTTGACCTGACTTACTCATTCTGTGACATCCTCTATTTATGCCCGTGGTAGTAGACATACTGTCATATTCTCCCCTTTGTTTATTGTCTTGTCCAACTTCTTTATAATAGAATCCCCCATGACTACTCGCAGTTTCCTCTCTTATCCATTAACTGGGCTATGAAGGATAATAAATCACCTGGAGTGGATGGTATTCCACCCAAACTACTATTGGAAATTGTAGAACAAATTAGCATACCGCTTGCAACAGTTTTCAACTTGTCATTAGAAGAGGGAGTGGTTCCTTTAGAATGGAAAGAAGCAAACATTATACCGTTATTTAAAAAAGGTTCGAGAAACAAGTCAAATAATTATAGACCAGTTAGTTTAACATCGGTGATTTGTAAATTATTAGAAAGACTAATTAAAGATCACATGGTGGATTTTCTTGTTAAACATAACTTGATAAACCCATCTCAACATGGGTTTCTAAAAGCGAGGTCATGCTTAACAAATATGTTATGTTTTTTGGAATATATCACTAAGTGGGTAGATGATGGATCACCAGTAGATATCATCTACTTAGATTTTCAAAAAGCTTTCGACAAAGTGCCACATCAGAGATTACTGCTTAAACTAAAGGCCCATGGCATAGGAAATGGTATAATTAACTGGATAGAAAAATGGCTGATTGACAGAAGACAACGGGTAGTTGTTGATGGGGAGGCTTCAAACTGGAAATCAGTTTTGAGTGGGGTTCCACAGGGATCAGTACTGGGACCTATATTATTCTTAATATATATAAACGATTTGGACGATGTTATAGCTAGCAAGGTGTTGAAATTTGCAGATGATACAAAAGTGTTTAGAAGGATTAAAAGTGATGGAGATTGATCAAATGGTCTGAAAAGTGGCAAATGTTGTTCAATTTTGGGAAATGTAAATGTCTTCACACAGGACATGGGAACGAATATGTAGAATATACAATGGGGGGAACTGTACTAAATACTACTGTAAAAGAAAAAGACTTAGGGCTGACAATTAGTGCTGACATGAAGGTTTCAGAGCAGTGTGGAATTGCAGCTTCAAAAGGAAATCAAATCCTTGGATTGATTAGGCGAAATATAGCATATAAAGAACTAATAATACCGCTGTACAAAACAATAGTTAGGTCTCATTTAGAATATTGTATACAAGCGTGGAGGCCATACCGCAAGAAGGACATAGATATGCTAGAAAGAGTACAGAGGAGAGCGACTAAAATGATACAAAAACTGAGGGATCTTAGTTATGAAAAACGCCTAAAAGAATGTGGTTTAACAACACTAGAGACCAGGAGATTGAGAGGAGATCAGATAGAAGTGTTTAAAATATTGAATGGTTATGAAAATATTGATAGAAATATGTTTTTTTCAGTTAAGAAAGATAGAAAGACTAGAGGACATGAAGATACATTAGTAAAGGAACAGTGTAGATTAGACGTAAGAAAGTTTTCATTTTCACAAAGGACTGTGAATGTATGGAACATATTATCTGATGATTGTGTGGGTGCTAGTAGTGTGAATATGTTTAAAAATAAAATCGACACATACCTCAGAAGGGCTGGATATATGTAGATAAAAGGGTTGGACTCTCGATAAGCCAAAGGGCTTCCTTGTCCACCTGCCATCTAGAGTTAATTCTCTGGATGGCAATCTTGTTAAATCTTGTTAAACTACTGCATCTGCATAACTCTTGCCTTTCTTCTGTTGCTGCTCCTCAACACCGACATGCTTACCTTTCTTTTGCTGAACACTCTGTCTTCTTCAATCTGCTTTCTTCTGAGTCTTTTGTTTCACAGTCTTACCAACTGCCTCTGTAATATCTACCTCTTGATCACCTGTATCGCTGTCGCTTCTCTCCTCATTCTCTACAGTGTGACCACATGGTGATTTACCCCTACTGGCCCGTTTATATTTCCTCTGCCAAGCACTTTTCCTTCGTCCCTCTGTCTTCTTCTTCTTCTCTTGTTCCTTCTGTTTCACAGACTCACTTATGGTCTCCCCGGCATTTCTCAACACGCCACCTGTCTCCTTCATTTCCACTATCATATCACCTGAACTCTCTTCCTCGTTTGTGTTTCCCATAAACACCCTAACTATACTCTATAATTTAAATAGTCTATTTCCTTCTTTAAACTTCTAACGTTAACACAACCTCGACATTCAAAGTCCGTCAACTTAGCCTCAGCCCACGTCTTGGGACACTAGCCACATCAACAACTCGATTTCACCCAACTATCGCGCACCGAAGCCTCGGCTATGGCCTGCGACAACACCCCCAAATGCCCTTTCTCTGACTACCGTGTAGCTCAGCTGTTTCTTAATATATGTCTATGGATATTTTACGAATAATATTTACGTAATGACAATACGTATCCATTCAATCCTCCCACGTATTTTCCGAAATTTCTGCACTGATATCCAAGATTTTCCCGCCTAAAACCCCGCGGCGTGGACCATGAACTGTTGCGTCTTCGTAAGGCGTCGTGAAGGCGACCCTAAGGCAATATACAGAAGTCTGATCTTATGGGATTGTCGCCATGGACACTATAGAAACAATACACCTCTATAAAGCCTAAGGTAAACAATGTAAACCATTAGGGGTCATGTTCTAGTTAGACTTCCTGTCCGTTGTCCGAAGTACAATGCAGTGTATTTTTGATAATTTTTTTTTTTTTACAAAATTCACATGCTGTGCCATAAGTGCATTTGAGTAGGGAGATTTTCATGTGTGATTGTAGAAGATGCTGACTGTAAAATGGTGGATTTCTAGATGATTTGAATAAGCGGAAGGATATTTGGCAGCAATTTGCCTGTGTGACCTGTTTGCGGATTCTTGCCGGCATTTGTAAATATTGACGGGTGTCACACATACAGGCATTTTAAGAGAGCTGGGAGTACGCACTTTTTGTTAAAATATATCAGCATGTCAATGAGATGATGGTAACAGCAGGTGAGAAGTTTAAGACATTTTATAGGTCACATTTTCTTATAATCAGACAAAACGTTAACATGGTCGCCTATGGGAAAACCAACAGTGTGCTGACGTCATGACCCATTAGGCAATGACGGATGATCACGTAATTACTGATCATGTATCGTTACTTTTTGTTAATCTTTCTGATGATGATTTCTACAGTATTAATGGAGATGCTCTGGATAGTGAACCAACTTGTGATGTAATGGAGAATATTTTTGAGACTTTTAAATATACTGAACACGGTATTTATGTAATTAGGCGACGGATGTTGATCCTGAGAATAACTATTATAATGCTGTCATAACATCCTGTAAATATTACACTGACCAGCAATTAAATAATAACCTAAGTATAAAAAGCGAATTTGGTCTGTGTTTGGTACACTTCAATGCCAGAAGCCTAAGCGCTAGTTTTTATAAAATTCAAGATTTTCTTAAACTGCTCACAATACAATTTGATATTATAGCTATCAGTGAAACATGATTGAACAAAGACACCACTCCTTGTTATAATTCTGACTATTAAGACGCGTTTCACATAGTCAAGGGTAACAAAAAAGGTGGTGGTGTGGCTATTTATATTAGGAAGAAACTTAATGGCCAAATATGTGAAACCAAGTCAATGGTAGTTGACGGTGTACTTGAATACGTAACAGTTGAATTTAGAATTAACCGAAACAAACCTGCATTAGTGAGTTGTTCATACAGGTGTTTGGCTCCAATTTAATGTTTTTTGTGACACAATAAAACGTTTGTTTAATCGTGTACGTAACAAAGACGCATTATTCTTATGTGGTGACTTCAACATAGATTTGTTTAAATGCGACAGTCGTAGTAGTAATATAGAACAATTTATTGATTTGATGTATAGGCTTGGTCTTTACCCTTTGATTAAAAAACCTAGTATAATTACTTCTGTCTCTGCAAACTTATTAGGCAATATCTTTACTTCAGAACTTGAATGCAAGATTGACAGTGGATTGTTAGTAAATTATACTAGCGATCATCTCCCTATAATTGCTTTGTGAAAATGTAATATAAAAATGACATAAGTAGTTCTTCAAACAAATAGGAACGTCAGATTAGCGATGAAAACAAATAACGAAGATGTTAATCTTGCATATGACTATTTTCTAAAAACTTTTACAAAAATGTACAATAAACACTGTCCACTAAAATATAGCAAGGCTAAAGCAGATAGGTTGAATTTGAAAAATGCATGGTTTACCAAAGGACTGAATAACGCATGTGTAAAAAAGAAAGTAACTTAAAAAAATTGTAATGTAGATAAATTAATTCGGAAACCAGGTATAAAATCTATAAAAAATAAATTAACTAGTATTCTAAGATCTACTAAAACAATAAAACAGTATTTTAACAGTCTTCTTGAAGAGTAAAAGAAATGATATTGCTGGCACCTGGAAAATATTTTAAAAATCCAATGGGAACATCTCATTGAGGGAATC
This sequence comes from Paraescarpia echinospica, assembly GCA_020002185.1. NCBI lineage: Eukaryota > Metazoa > Annelida > Polychaeta > Sabellida > Siboglinidae > Paraescarpia > Paraescarpia echinospica. Next base: position 58,513,676 of record CM034542.1, read on the forward strand.
ATTGCCCAGACTATCTTGTTAATAATGGTTTAATTGCTAGGAATAAAAAGGATGTTAAACAATTTTTTTTATATTAAAATTGGCCCGAAATTATTAAAGGATATAACTGTACCTGTAGTTAAGTTTAAATGTATGACTATTTAAAAATCGAAATAGACACAAATTATTTCTAACTCCAGTTAATGAAGAGGAGGTTATCGTAGTTGTAAAAAGATGAGAAAGTGAAACATCAACTCATTATGAAGATATAAGTATGAATTTGATCACAAAAGTTATTAATTGTATTGCAGAGCCTATTACTTGCATTTGTAACCTATCTTTCAGCACCGGAATATTCCCGGAAAAAAATGAAAATTGCAAAAGTTGTCCCACGCTTTAAGTCTGGGGATAAGTATGCCTGCACTAACTACAGACCTATTTCATTGCTACCATAATTAATTCTCAAAAATTCTAGAAAAGTTATTTAGTTCTCGCTTAGATAGTTTTATTACTAAACACAATTTGTTAAAGCCAAGTCAATATGGATTTCGTCAAGATATGTCAACATGTCATGCATTAGTATATCTATTTTTTACTTAGCTGCATTCTGTCGGAATCTCCCTAACATAAGTTGACCTCTATGCGTTCTTCGATCGCTAGGTATATATGCTTGTCATTCGAATCTACAGATAACCGACGAATACAAGAAGTATTATTATTATGTATTTATTAAGTTAACCCCGCATAGCGGGTCGATGCCCTGTACAATAAAGTAAACGTATATTTTGAAAAAAATCACATATAAATAAATTATTAAATATATAGACAAACACCTTAAAATAAACACTGCATGACATATGATACTAAAATATGAAATTACAAATAATATTCCTTATAAGTTTTTCATTTGTAGCAAACCCGTATTAAAACTGGATACGGCCGCATGCATGCACGCATAGACTCGGGAACTGGTGGGGCAGGGGGAGCACCTTTCTATTTTTTTAGATGTCATTATTTCAGCGGAGAAGAAGCTGGAGAAGGTAAATTGACAGCAGCGTAAACAAATATTTTTTTGGTAATAGCACTGTCCCCCCGTGTTTGTTCGTATGTCATGAGTTCACAGCCGAGACAGCAGAGAAGCTGAAGTTACAGCGGCGCAGCACACACACACCCCTTCCGATATGACAGTCGAGCTAACCGAGACAGCCATAAGGTGAAGGAAGATGTGAAGATATGCGGCGGCGAAATTTTTCAGTGGTGCTGAAACTCCGTTAGTCCCCCAACATAGATTTCGTCCCCGCGTCACTGCATGCACGATATCCACAAATTATTAAAAAAATAGCCACGCTTTTCTGCGTACACGTATCCTACGTAGAAAATGGCAAAGAATAACTCCGCCAACTACACTCTTCCAAAATATGCGTCACTCCACTGCCAATACATGCCAGCACTCATCCTGCTAATGTGCCTGGTCTGTTGCACTCATTTCCCACAAAACAGTTTCTTTCAAATTTCAAATATCCCATTTTCTAGTTACTATATTTTTTTATCACAACAGGAAGGTCAACTGTGCTCTCACCCCTATATTGTATGCGGGGAAATCCTTATCAACGCGACAAGACTGGAGTTTCCAGACATCACCCCGGGGGGTGCGAAGGGGACCCAGGGAAGGGGCGAGCGGTGTCTCGCAGGGAGTGTATTGTGTCGAGAGGCGAAGAGTGGTCAGATGAAAGAACGCCGCCGACGCGCGTGCTGTCCACTCGATGTCCAGTCGCTCGGACAGATGGTCAGTAAGTGGCCTCAAATTACAACGGTAAACACAAGACTACATTAATAAGCATTCTGACCATTAAACGAATCGCAATCGTTGTGGGCGGCTCCGATGAAAGAGAGTTTATTCGAAGCTGCAGAACGCAACGCCACCTACTGTTTGCGGACGCACCAAATCGGTTCTTAATGAACCGATACAAATCATGCAACACAGACAATCGGTCACATGTAAGTCCACTTGTTCTCAAGAACAGCAACCATGCGGCACTGGGAAACATATAGTTTCTACAATTTCATTAGCTATGTCAAAAATAGTAAGCTTAACTAACGCACACGTGGACATAACCACTCTGTGATCAGTAATAACCAATAACCATTGGTTTTGCAACACATACGAGTCTGTTACATGAAAGTATCGCACATAGTAAGAAATTGAATTGTCATTGTTCTGACAACTTCATGACACAGTCGTCAGTAAACACAAATATTATATGTAAAGAAAATATCATGAAAACATTCGCTATTATAAATCATTGTTGTACCCGAATAACAGATCTATTTAAATGTAGTTTGTTGGCAGACCGAGACTGTGTGTCGTCATCTTGATTCATCATCTTCTTATACCCTTGGAATGCTCAGTGTCATAGAACTGGGTCATTACGTATTGTGTTCCACGTCCAATTCATATATATATATATATATATATATATACTGCAATTCAACTTGCAAAACCAGTGTCGATAACACCTACCATTCAATCAAGTACTCCTTAATTATGTCGAATTTTAAATGAATGTAGTTTATTACATATGGCTATGGTGTCGGTTTAGTCGGTCTAGTTTGCAATAGGCAGGACATGTTGTCAAACACCGGGGATTGAAATAGGTTCCCGATTCGTTTCAGCGCCGGTGCAGTGACTCAGTGTCCATGCTTGCATGGCGCCTTTGATGCTTTAACGAGCTCAAGACAACGATGCCAGCGACTGTCTATGTTTCGTGCGGTCTCTGATCGCGTTATAATGAAGACAATCCAGCATCACTCGACGTGTGCGTGATTTTTACCGCAGCCCCTGGATTATTACCCCTTAAATTAATCACTTCACAAGACTGGCTACCGTGCTGAGGGGCTGGGGATATGGTCAATACAAAGCCCGGCCCGGGCAAGGTGGAAAGTCATTGTGCTGCGGCCGATGTCAAAGCTGACTTCCCCGAGCCAATTTAGCGCCTAGTCACGTAAACAGATTACGTCATCAGGAAGGTTGTTACACGTCTGTTGTCACCCCATATTTCAAGGAAAAATAAGCAGTTAAAATTGAAGGAGTGTACGTCGTCAGAAAACTAGAGAAACAGAACAACATCGTTGATTTATCAAACTCAAATATATATATAGTTTTAAAGAACTTATTTCGAAGCTAAATGGTGTTTATGTTGACATTATAATGCTAGGTACTGCCACAGGTTAGTCTTTACGACATCCACATTATGAGTGGAACTGGGGACGGTAGACCAGTGGGGGAGTGGCGGTATGGGACAGAAACAGACACAGACTAAGACGGGTATAGATGGATAACGAGAGAGGGGGAAAGACGGAGATAGACACGGAGAGAGAGAGAGAGAGAGAGAGAGAGAGAGAGAGAGAGAGAGAGAGAGAGAGAGAGAGAGAGAGAGAGAGAGAGAGAGAGAGAGAGAGAGAGAGACAGAGAGAGAGAGAGAGAGAGAGAGAGAGAGAGAGAGAGAGAGAGACAGAGACAGAGACAGAGACAGAGACAGAACGAGATACAGAAAGAGAGAGACGGAGAGAGAGAGAGAGAGACAGAGAGAGTGACGGAGAGAGAGAAAGAGAGTGAGAGAGGGAGTGACGGGGGGAGGGAGAGAGAGAGATAGAAAGATAAAGAGAGAGAGAGAGGGGGGGGCGGAGGGAGGGGGAAGAGAGACGGGGATTTTCCAGGAGTTTCCATCAACCAAATCGCAGATTTCGAACAGTTAACACCATAGTTAACTAACAAAAGTACGACATACAATGGTGGTCTAGTATCGTTTTCTTTGTTATTAAATTATAAAATTTAAAAGGTGCCTAAAGCAGTGACTAAAATACGTCGGTATGTGATTCATGTATGGTGTAGTGCTATAGATATAACAAGAATGTATAATTAAATAATGAATAACTAATGAACAGACAAATGTATGTTAAATAATGAATAATCAAATCATCAGTTACTGTTAACTTTATATACGATGTCACAGTTTCGTGAGAAGTAACTAGAGACTAATTAACACCGATGTTTAAGTGCTGTGTTAATTTAACGCACATATATACGGGTTATCGTTGCGATATGCTACACTGGAATATGCATGTTCACACCGAGAATGCCCACAGCCAGAGAATGGGCGCGGGAGCCTGCTGCGAGCGATAAGACACGTATACGGTCAGCTCTGACCACTGATAAGGTCGCCAGCAGCAGACAATGATTGATGACCGCACTGACCACTCACAGACCACACGTGGGTCACGAATTTACTTCCGGATTCATGTCGTATGAATGAAGTGGCAATTATTTCAGACGGCACCCCCTTTAGGCAATATATTGCTGCCTGGAAAATTATTTTTAAATAGAGACATAATTTTCGAGGACTTCGACATTGATGCTGTGGCTATATAAACAGTTCCAGTAATTGGCTGGCAACACACGCACGCACGCACGCACCTGTCAATAACATAATGGTCCCTTCAGCACGACGATATGTGATGTAGACCTAGTTGTTTTGGGCATTACTAAATGACGAAACGTTTTTCAACGGTTGGTATCTGTGTGTTTTCTGCAACAATTAGGGATGTCAGTCTTCGAAGCAGACGTGAGTAGCAGCTTTGCGTGATTGCAAAAGAAAATTAATGCACAGCCGTCTCGTGAATAAGCACATATTCAACATCCTTTCACAAACGTTAACACTCGAGCTTTTCCCGTTGCGGCACCGTCTCTGTGTGATTTACTCACTCCCTGTTAGCGTTAAGTCAATATAAATGATATATATATATATGTATATATATATATTAGTTTAGTACCGTTTGAATAATGTCCGTGCATCTCCCCCAGAGCGCCGAGGCCCACTCGCCTCTTTCAAGGTTAATTAGCTTCATCAGATCATTGACTTCTGATCTATCAATTGGCGATGCATTAAAAAAACACAACGATAGTTATTTAGAGTTATTTATTTACGTATTTTGAAATGCTCTAATTTTGGAGTGCTTGTTTCCTACCTGGGATAACTGAACGAGGAACCACTATCCTACAGAGGGCGCCACTATTATTAAGAGATCAAACGATGATAACTGCTAGAATAATAAAATGTTAACCTCGTCGGTTGACTCGAATTTTCCTATATTGCTTATCCTCTTTAGCACATCTACCAATCGGCAACCATAGCAGTGTATATTGAGATTGTCTAACTATTTCGTGTCGTCGACTCTGAGCTAAGAATGACGGTCGTTTGGTGATAATAATAATAATTCCGTTTCTTAACATAGCGCATTTTAAGTAAGTAAATACCAATCAAAGAGCTTCACATATTAAAATGGCGTGTTGACTAAATTCTAAAATATAAATCAATGAAATGCATAAGCTAAGATAAAATAAATAAATAAAAATAAATAAATTAGGGAGTAAAAATACAATTTCAAACAATGACATTAAAAACCAATCAATACTATAAAATAGAAACCAGTGTCATTTAGATGTGGCAGCCAGTGCTTGCATCAAGGCATGTAGTGCAGGCGAAATAGATGTTTGTTTCCGGAAAGCCGCCAATGGTCCAACCGATCGCACACATTTTGGCAAGCTATACCACATATATGGGCCTGTCACTGCAAAGCTGTCCCGTCCGATAGTTCTCTTTGACACCGTCACCGCGAGACGCATTACACCACCCGCCGATCGCAATGCACGTGTGGGCTTTGGTGCGACAAAATCATAGAAGTATATTGTATTCATCGCTGGCCCTCGTCCGGGTATGGCGACAGCATTTACGACAACTGCCCGACTCGTGTGATTTGTGACGACATTGCGGCCACTCCGGGAAAGTCAAATATAAAATAATACTTTATTAAACTTACAAGTACACAAGGTTCAACTTTCACACATGATATACAGTGTAGCAATCATTGCATTAAATGGCGCAGCAGTTGGTTAGCTTAGACACATATGTATTGTAGATAATACTAGAATACAATATGCTATATAAAAACCCAGCGTGTGGTCATTCGTGATGCGTCATCGAATACAACTTGTGTGACATCGGGTGTCCCACAGGGTTCGGTGCTGGGTCCTTTGTTATTCTCGTTGTACGTACAACCCATTGGCGACATAATTAGAGCGCATGGACTTTGTTTTTATGCGGATGATCTGCAATTGTACTGCCATTTTGACCTCACTGCGACTGCGTTGGCTGCTACTCGGCGACGTATGGAGGAGTGTCTAGATATTGTCAATCAGTGGATGACATCAAACTACATGTGCATGAACAACAATAAAACGGAATATCTTCCCGTAGTGCCAAAGAGTGCCGCTGCGCTTATTGACGGCAGTGTGATACGCGTAGGAGATGTTACGATTACTGCCTCAAGATGTGTTCGTAACCTTGGTGTCGTTATGGATCGCCACCTCGATTTTAAGAAGCAAGTTTCAAGCATCGTCAGTGTGTGCTCATTTCACCTGCGCCATATTAACCAGATGAGTCGTTATCTCCCAACGTCGACAAAGGAACGTGTCGTCAACGCCATTATTACATCAAGGCTTGATTACTGCAATTCACTTCTATACGGCACTTCTGTCAACAACATCGCTCGACTGCAGAGAATGCACAACTCTGCTGCTAGGTTGATCCTACGCCGCCCACGGAGTGACAGCGCCATGCCTCTGTTGTGCATTCTTCACTGGTTGCCTGTAGCACACAGAATCGACTTTAAGCTATTAGTGTTTACATATAAAGCTGTGCATGGCGATGCCCCGAAATATTTATGCGACCTTGTATGCCCATACAAACCAACAAGAGCCCTGCGCTCTACCAACAATAACATGTTAACGGTCCTGCGGACTCATGTCAAAGCTGGGGACAATTCGTTTGCGGTCGCCGCAGCGACTTTGTGGAACACTTTGCCTAATGACATTAAAACGTCTGATTGTCTCTCTACTTTCAAGGCACGCTTAAAGACTCATTTTTTTAGACTCTCGTTCTTGTCCAATGTGGCATAGTTTACTCTCTGCATTGATTTGTTTTATATCTCTTATGTATTAATTAACCTATTTATATATTTATTTTATACTTACATGTACATTAGTTCAGTTAAATGAATTGACAATGTCTTATTTCTACATAGAACTGTAGCTATGATCATTATTTTAATATATTTATTTAATTACTGTATTTATTCGTATTTTACTAATATTTAAATTTTCTTTTAGAAAATGCATGCTTATTTAGCCATCATTAATACCTCTATCTGGGTTCTACATGTTGTAAAGCGCCACGAACAATTTATAATTGGATCTGGCGCTATATTAAATAAAATATATTATTATTATTATTATAATTACATACCTGTATTTATTAACATTGAATTATTTCTATTCACTGTTGCCATTCACTAATTTAATTTAATTTGATTTGCTATTATTAAAAGGGGGCTCCCATGTTAGCGACATGTTGTCTTAATGGGAGTCTCCTTGACCTTACATTTATGTTTGTACATTTGTATTTATGTACATTTATGGTAAAAAAATATGTATGTTTGTCTGTCTGTCTGGCTACATGCATTTACCATTTTTTGCTTAGAACTAGAAACTGCCAGTGTCTTATAGCCATTTTTAAATATTTTCCTTTGATCATGAGTGCTTGAGTTGCTGATATTTTTCTGCCAATTTCCCTACCAATAACCGTCCCTTTAAATGCTGATATCAAACTACATTAATTTGTTTTGTGGACTTATTTGAGTTATAATCCCATATTTCTTGTATATTTCTGTAGAGGTGTAACTCAGAGGATTAGTGACAGGAGTGTATCTGCTCTGTGTGTTCTGTGTATTGGCAGCAGCTTACCAGATGTCTTTAATTTGTATGAATTTACGTGATATTCCGATACAGTGTGTGTGTGTGTGTGTGTCTGTGTGTGTATGTGTGCGTGCGCGCGCGCGCGTGTGGTAAATGTGTGCGTGCGTGCGTGCGTGCGTGCGTGCGTGCGTGCGTGCGTGTGTGTGTGCGTACGTAGGTGTGTCCATGTTGAAGGAGGTCAAATATAATTTGCTGTATCTGTTGTTTGTTGATCAGATAAGTATATCAAATATACGAATATTAAATACAAATACTGGTTTCTTGGGAATTAAATCATGGCCGATGCGATGAATAATACCGAGAAACAAACAATACATCTAGGTATAGTATATACTGTGCTGTACAGACTTCAAAAGGCGAACCTTTCCGCTGTTTTACGTCGCATCACCCGCCGGGCGTGTCTGAGTTGTAGATTACGCCCCGGGCCCAGCGGGGGTCATCAAACAGTGATTAAGTGTTGACTGGTGATTACAAACCAGCCCGCGGAACACTGCACTATCAACTCCCACTGCTTGTTTAACTCCACGTCGCCGGGTGGCGCTTCAAAGCGGGCGCTACCGAGACCGCTCGCTCGTCATTACTTCACTGAAAAGAACAATTAATAAGTTAGATATCAAACGTCCTCGTCAGGCCCGGTTAATCGTAGCAATCCATCACATTTCACGCGACGAGGCTAATCAGGCCCCAGACGTGCCACGGTCTGCTTGCTGCCCAATGTACGATGACCACTGACCAGTGACTACTGACTGAGGGGGGGGGGGGCAGAGAACACCGGCGGTGTTTGCGGGGGTGTATTTTTCCTAGTTAAGGCCCTATTACACTGCTCGACGGCAACAGCAAAACCTCGACGGCAAAGCGGCAAACCGCGAGCAGAGTCTAGTGCACAGAGCGCGGCAATATTCGACGGCACATGCAAATTTGTCACGTGAACAGTTTGTGGATGCTGTATAATATGGCGGGCAAAAGAAGCAATCGAGAGGAGGAAGCACTACTCCTACTGCTACAACGCAACAATCGACGACGAAAGCGACGTGTCTGGGTACACGAAACTCTCCAGAAGAGAAACAACTAGACTCTATGGAGAATTCCATAGGCTTGTCCGTGAACTGGACAGTTACGATGATCGGTTTTTACCTACTTTCGTATGTCACAAGAGCAGTTTGCTGTACTACTACGTAGGGGAAGGGCGGGTAAAGTGGGCCCCTTAAGCGCCGATTGACCTACATTTGACATTTATGTACAAAACAGTTTAATTTGTGTTATGTTACCTAGCTATATATCTTGACTAGGTGTATGCACAGTCTAGTTACTCTATCTTAATAAATATAATAAATCAGATGTATTTTTAAAAAGAAACCCATTTTATTATTTTACAACATGTGGAGGCCAAAGCGGGCCCCATCACAACGCTGTGCGATGCCACTTAATCGTCGGCGCAAATCTCGCACATAACCCGCCACGCTCATACCCGGCACACTCACGGTGTGCCCACTGGCCACACTCCCCGCACTGCACCCACCTTTTGCCTCTTCTGCTGTTGGAATACAATTCCGAACAGTACAGACAAGACGTATTGTCGATGTTTTCCTTCTTTTTCTTGTTTTTCTTTGACGTTTTCTCAGCTTTCGAGTGCCCTCTCTTCCTTGAACCGTTTGGTTATAGGCACGTTACCATTCTCTCCTTGGCCTCGAGTGCTGTCTTCCATGGACTGCCTGTAATGATGCAGGTCTTCCCTCTCTTTGTGGATTTTCGCACTGTAGCCTGGTTGATTCTGGGTACCGGCGAAACAACCGTTATTGCGATATGCGGTGCCTGCAGATGTGTCGGTAGTGACCCAGACATTACGGTTTCTTGGTCTCGTCGTGGCGCATCGGTGTCTCGAACACGTGGTGGTGCATCGGTGTCTAGATCACGTGGTGTTGAATCGGTGTCTCGATCACGTGGAGGTGCGTCAGTATCTCGATCACGTGGTGGTGCGTCGGTGTCTCGATCACATGGTGGTGCATCGGTGTCTCGACCAAGTGATGGTGCATTGGTGTCGCGAACACGTGGTGGTGCATCGGTGTCTCGATCACGTGATGGTGCATTGGTGTCGCGAACACGTGGTGGTGTATCGGTGTCACGATCTCGTGGTGGGGAATCGGTATCTCGATCAGGTGGAGGTGCGTCAGTGTCTCGATCACGTGGTGGTACGTCGGTGTCTCGACCACGTGGTGGTGCGTCGGTGTCTCGATCACGTGGTGGTGCGTCAGTGTCTCGATCACGTGGTAGTGCATCTGTGTTTCGATCACGTTGTGGTGCATTGGTGCTTGTCTGCCGTACGAGGTCAGTCGGCTCTGCAGCAGCGAAATCATGCTCATCGAAGACGGTGCGGTCGATCGGCCATATTCCGGTCTTCCGGAAGCCGTTCACTGCTGTTTTCATTGTAGCAGCACAGCACGGACATACCCGATTCCGAACAATTCGGCGATATGAAAAGTTGTCACAACTCGACCTGGGTGGGACCGTAGCCAACATTCTACCGCCTGTGTATGTCATCAGTGGCTTCATGAAGCTGACATCGAGTGGCTGCATGCGATGGCTACAATGCGGCGGTAGGCAGATGACGGTGACAAAATTGGTCCGAGCCATTTCGATGAAAGGCAGGTTGTTGGTGTGCGTCTTGTGGCCATCTAAGATCAGAAGAACGGGTCTTGCTTCGGATGGGTTTGCGTACTTCAAGAAGTGTTTGAACCATGTCACAAAAATGTGAGATTGCATCCATCCTGTCTCGTGCGCCACTGCGATTGACGCGGGGGGTGCTCGGTCCATCAGCTCGTCTTTCATCCTCTTCCTCGGGAAGATGAACAGTGGTGGTATGAATGATCCAGCAGCACTCATGCAAATTTCAACCGTGACAAGGTGGCCCCTCTCAGCAGACGACAGCGAACCAACCTGTTTCTTGCCCCGACTGGCGATTATCTTCGATGGTCGATTGGGTACAGTCGTTATACCCGTCTCGTCTACGTTATAGACGCGATCTGGAATAAACCTCTTCGCGTCTTGAACCTTTTCCAGTAAATCGAAGAACGCGTTGACGGCTCCCTGGTTGAATGCTCTTGCGCGAGCTGCCGATGTAGGTTCTGGTATTCTCAGGGAAATCGCGTCTCTGTGGCGAACCATAAAGTCGTGACACCAGTCCTTTCCAGCTTCGCGTTTCCTGCTGTTGAAGTTATGTTGAATCCCATTTGCTTCAGCAAAATCATATGCGACCTGCTTCAGTTGCGATAAAGTGAAACAGCATGCTCTCCATGCGTTTAATATGGGCAACGAGTTCTGACTCCATCGCTGGTGAAAATACAGGTCGGAATCTGCCCAAACCCTTTTCTGCCGCAACTGCAAAATCTCCCTCTCTCTTGCATCTTCGTTGCAGGGTGGAGCGGGAAATCCCAAACTGCTTAGCAACACGCTTGAGCCCCATTACTTTTCCGCGCACAGCCTCGATAGCCAACTGCATGTTGACAAAATTCCATATTTGCTGGTTCGTTTTTCGTTTGTACGCACCCATGAAGGAATGTATGTCTGTAAAGGAACCAGTTCAAAATGACTGCGCTGACTTGGTTAATGCATTGTAATAATTAATTAAATAATTAACACAAGTTTGTGATACAACTTATATGATCAAATATACATATCGACATTATCGAAGTCTATACTGATGTTATTGCAACGTCTGCAGTGTAACCACACTGTCCATGATATGCACAGCATCTGCGGCCAAAGTGGGCCCCGTGTGGCCCACTTTGGCCTCTGCCAAAGATTATCGGTACAACGCCATTTTGGGATTAATGCGTTACTTCACGTCAAATTTAAATTGCTCATTTAACTAACTATACACTGTTGCTATATGGACCACATTTATAGTTATATACCCTGACTATTTATGAAAATGTGGAGTTTGTAAGACACGTCAATTATTTTAAGAAAAGTACCTAAAATACAAATTTGCTACTCACCGTTTTTAATTCGCGCCTAGCAAACAACTACGACGTTGAATGGTGGCCCCTGGCGGGTCTGTAAATACCACTACCGTTGATTTGACTGCATTGCGTACCCGGTACGCTATGGCAGTGGGGGCCCACTTTGGCCGAGGGGCCCACTTTACCCGTCCTTCCCCTATCGTAGAGGAGGCAATCCGCAAAACAAACTTTCTACCTATACGATAAGTTTTTTGTCAGGGCTATCAACAGACGGCGCTGCTAATTCAGGGTTATCAACCACTGTTATCAACAGACGGCGCTGCTAATTCGAATCCGTTTTCCATTATTTTAAAGTGTTTACATTGCTATATTGCAACACGTGCAATCTGGCATGTGCACTTTGACGTCATACCAAAACAACAACGCTGATTGGTCAAAGATAAATTTGCCGCGCCGCATTTTCTGAAAAATCGCTTCTGTTTGCCGTCGAGCATTATACTAGGGTATCGGTAAAGCAATATAGAGCGGTTTTTATTTTGCCGTTTGCCGTGACGGTTTGCCGTTGCCGTCGAGCAGTGTAATAGGGCCTTTACGCTGCTATTTTAGTTTAACATGAACAAATAATGGGTGACTAAACTAGGTCCCAATTGCCTCCCGTTTGATATGATCTAGAGAAAATGTATGCACGCACAGTGCATAAAGTGGATTTGCGTTCGCTTAGTCGTTCGTGCATAGATTCATTTATTCGTTCGTACGTATTTGTATTGGTGCGTTCGGTCGTTTGCGCATGTTTTTATTCGTCCGTGTGTACGCTATGTACACATACATTGCAACACACAATCACACACATGCGCACAAACAAGCGCACTCGCTCACACAACAAACGCTCACACCCGCACGCACGCACGCACGACGGACGCACACTCTCACACGCACACTCTCACACGCTCACGCTCACGCACACGCACACACACACACACACACACACACACACACACACACACACACACAGTCAATATGTCACGCACACGCACACACACACACACACACACACACACACACACACACACACACACAGTCAATATGTTTTGTTGACAGAAAATGTAATCGTTTCTGGTTTACATTCGAAATATCGGTTAATTAGTCATGCGCGATGATTTCCCTTTGATGTAGGGCCTTCGTTAGTTTGTAACATCTCTTATTTGGTTTGAGATCATTCCAGGTGGTTTCTGTACTGTTACAACTTCTATGTATAATTATCCATCCAATAATGTGTATGCATACCCTTATGTTTATGTACAATTGTTCGATATCGTTCACTGCGTTATTGGCAATACAACTTAGGGATTAATAGCCAAGTTTCTAATAAATCTGCGAGTTTCTTTAAACAATTATATCACAAAATATCAAAGAAATCATCTTGGAAAATAATCAGTTATTATATGTGTAAATTGTTATGTATATTTATTATATTATGAATTATGCTGCGGTGTCAACTGAACGGTGTTAACTGAACGTTGTTAACTGAAAGGGTTAACTGAGCTGTGTTAACTGAACGGGTTAACTGAACGGTGTTAACTGAACGGGTTAACTGAACGGTGTTAACTGAACTGTGTTAACTGAACGGGTTAACTGAACGGTGTCTTGCCTTAGGGGATCCCACATGTCCAACGACTTCCAGCACGTACCAGTTCTAAAAGTTGCAAAACATGTATGCAGCTCTGTCAAAGCAGCAGATAAGCCGGAAGAAGTCATTAATCAATGTTGATACTGCGAGACGTCGTTGGTGTTAACGTCACGTGACTGGGTAACCAGCACTCGGGAAGGTAATGGTCCGCGCATACAGTAGAGATACACGGCGCTGGACAATCACTCCGCTCCAGTGATTCTCAACTTTTTTGATTTCACGGGACATTTTCGAGTTTGCTCGAACTTCGCTCGCGGTATGCCAAGCCAAATGTTAACATGTCAACGTGTATTTAATGTTAACGAACTTGTTATTATACCACTGAAGGCAGAATGTACATTTGTTCACGCGGATGCATGATAGGTTTTCCAATACCTCCATTCTTATAACGACAATTATAAAAATACTTTTTTTCACAACATTTATCTAAAATATATAATTTTATGTTTTTTGCATATCATGCTGAACGGTCGAATTTTATTTGTAAATGGAAGTTTGTTAAATAAAATTAATCATTGCTAAAACATGATCTCCTCAGTACAGCTTTCGGAACACGTTGTTGTTGTTTTCATTTAAGTAATCTATTTAACGTAAATGTTTATTAGTACATCACATTTATTTAGTTGTTTATTTAACCTATTTAACTTATTTACTAATTGACTATATCAACTTATTTTATATACATTTTAGTTTAACTTTTCAACTTATTTTAACATGAACATACTTTTATCTTGTTAGCGCTTTTGGGCATGTTTTAACATGGGTGCTTAGCGCATTATGAATGCATATTAATAAATAAATAAATAATTATACGGAACCAGGAAGGTTTTCTCGTTAGGTGTGATTGTGTCGCTCCCACGCCGAATTTTTCCCTAACTTCTTAATCCCTCAGAACTTGTTATTTGTTTTGGTTATCACAAGAATGGGGGGTGTTTATAAGTATAATACGCCCCCATTATGTCCACAGTAGCGGAAGATAAAGCTCGTAAACTCTGCCTGCTATGTGCGTCACAGGTGTAATCGCTTCCCTTGTTTGCGACCATAAACGCATTGACGCGTCGCCACCACACTCGGCACTTTCTTAAAGGGCGATAGAAACTTAGTTGTCATGGCATTATAATATTGAACATTCATGTCTTCTTAATCCAACTGAACATACATTTTATTTTACTGCATTTAGGTTCATTTTACTGCATTCAGGTTCATTTTATTGCATTCAGGTTCATTTTATTTGGTCACATGTTCGCATTCTGTAGGGGTATAGGCCTACTTACATATGCAACATCACCTTAGTTTGTGACGTCGATATGTGTTTTATAAGGCGCCATCCAGTCATGCGCAGATTCGCACACGTATTATACAGCCACCGGTTGTTGGTAGAATAGCATAGGCCTATTGTTAATCACAAATTAGTTTACGCGTCTAAACCTGTTCACCTCTCTCATATTGAATAGAATAGAATAGAATAGAACTTTATTTCGGTCACAATACACATTTCTGAATATATTTATAATGGATTACAAAAAAACAATACTGCAATCGAGGAGATCCTCTGGAAACTCCAAGAGGCTTATGTCGAGGGCCACCTGGACAATCATCATTATATCAGTCAGGTTTCTTATTCCATAAAATTGCAATGTAACATTAAAACAGTACATTCGACTGGAACAAGGTGAATAGTATGTAAATGAAATTGGTTGTCTGCTAAAGAAAGAAAGAAATATTATACAAACATATATTACCCCATATGCTTCCCCTCAAATTATCTGGTTAACATATTCAACTCTTGTTTAAAGATGGGCACACTGCTTTTTCAAGGATACAATTTACAAGTCAAACAGTTTTCTTTTGAGTTTTGCCAAAAAAAATAGGGTTTTAACTGTAAGCGTAGTGAGAGGGCTGAATTAGTTTCCCTAGTCACTTGAGGCGGAACCCGAAACATCAGTCACGTTATGAATGCACTTTGCCAACATGCTCTAGAGAAGAGTCCCGCTAAAGTTAATCATAACGCGTCCGAACGGTAATCGATAACCTCACTACCACTTCCGGAACTGTCGAAGGCTGCATACTACCTGTTACACTTGGGACTTCATGAAACTGTTTATCAACCACCGACACACACTTTGTTGTCGACACCAGTCGGTGTTCGCACGACGCCATTCATATACGTGTTGAATTGCCGAAACAAATGACGCCTCCAGAACAATGCTGTTTTCATTTAATGCGGCCGTGGGCGGCGCCTTGTGACAAACAAAGCCCGTGCGCTAATGACACTTGAAAGACACGCAGCGTGAGACAGCGCCCTCTTCGCCACAAACAACCACCAGGTGACGCCCTTTGATCGTCGCCGCCTGGTGGAGGTATTATTAAATTGCCACAGCGCTTCGAGCGCCAACAATGGAACTACGGCCCGGTGTGCCGCGCTGCGTTAAGCACGAAGGACCTCTTTGATGGGGCAGGGAGAGGTTTCTTCAGCCCGTCTCATCTTGTCAATAAAGCATGCGCGTCCACTCCGTAAAGTGTCCAGCCAAAAGGATTATATTAATCTCGTCAGTTCTTTGTCGCCGTGTATAGACAGGCTATTGAGTATAGCGCATATAGTAGGCAAGAGGCAATGGTTTGCTCCCAAGCAAATCCAAAGGCAACGATCCAATTAGCGCGAACACGTATTTTTTAGGCAATTTGAAAAATGCAATAAACACATTCCATAGTATACGTAAATATGACGAACGATGTTAACCAAGTTATAAAAAATTTAGTTATATGTAAAAATATCAGATATAATGTTTTTTCTTTGACCATCAAATGACGGATTATTTAATCTCCGGGATGGAAATTTATCAACTATGTCAAAATGACGCAGACTCCGTATGAATGACAGAGAGTTGACGCATGTTCTAGATCATTGGCCAAATACATTTTGTCAGTTGGGAATAGCGTATTTGTAATTTATATAATATGGTGGTGATAATTGTTGGCCAGACTGTCATCAGAGTGTAAGTTTCCTTTGATGTTTCAGAAGCTATGACAATATGAGTTTTAATCGTTGTTGAAAAGACTCTACGTGGGTTAAGGTTACATGCTGTGGTGTATCTATGTTCACGACTGACTGTCGATATTTTAATAAAATGACTATTAGACATCTGACAATTCCATAACATTATTTTGACATGCAAAGAAAGCAATCGCGTACACCCTATATACATATTATATATAAGTCTACTCGTACTCGATCGCATCCAAAATTATTAAAGCGTCAGACAGACCGAGTGTTGCTTTCTACCGTAGATATAGCGTTTTGATTTATGTTATAAAATTCTGGTAAGCGACACTGTTTGTACGACGCATTCGTTCCTGAAGTGGTAATTCGTTTAATATTTGTGGATGGTCCACAAATTCGGGCACGCATTGTCATGGAAACAATTGAGTTTTGATTGTCTAAGTTCATAGTACAAAACAATGTTTCGCAAATCCGCACTCTCCAAACGCTCACAAACTCCTGTCAACAACATTATGCGTTAACGTCTTTTTCCGTCTCTTTCCACGATTATCCAATAGACAGTAGACCTATACTTTTTTGGGTAATACCTTTGCTTCTCGAAAATGGGTGACCTTAAAAGTAACTAACTAACTAACATAAAGCATAAATGTAACAAGAGAAGCCACCTTCTCAAAACCAAAAATATGATGCATAAAGGCGGATAATACAAGGCTAAAAACCTTACTTTTGAACCCGAAGATCGGGCAAGTAAATCAGACAAATAATTACTTAGTAACAAAAGAACATCCCTTCCCCATATTGGCGTAACGACTTTTGGGTTTTTGCCAATTAACATGTGGACATATAGACAAAGAGCAATTTCACACATCAAAATAGTCGCCATGACGTCATCATCAATTGTTTGTGTCGTCCTGATATTTACCTGGCAACAAGCGAGATTGTACATACGGCGTCGAGGGGGGTGGATGTTTTTTCTATCACTCCTCTTACAGTAAGCGGTGCCGAGTTTTACAGGCGTGCAACACTGTAACCAGCGGGAAGGAAAGCGGTCTTCGACAGAAAGATACGAAACGACGGCTGTGTTGAAGTTGCGTCCAATAGTTACTGACATTATTCACAATTATTGGGCGTTAATAAAACGGGGGAGGAGGGGAAGAGGGGGAGGAGGGGAGGAGGAGGATTGTATCGTTTTATTGTTATATATATAACGTAACTTCGGACGCGTGTTTTATAAAGACAAACGGTTTATTTGAACATCTCCATGCAGACCCGCTACACGAGGCTCGGTCAAGGACTCCTGACATTACGTAATGTTGTCCTCTGTCTATTCGATGCCAAGTTAGTGGGAACATAGAAATACAGTAGCGCTACCTAGCGATTATACTAAATTTAAATGACATCGCCACAGGGATGGAGAGGAGGAGAGGAAGAGGAGTATGGGGAGGAGTAGAGGAGGGGAAGGAGAAGGAGGGGAAGGAGGGGGAGGGGAGGAGGGGGAGGAGGGGAAGGAAGGGGAGGAGGAGGGGGATGAGGGGGAGGAGGGGAGGAAGGGGAGTAGGGGGAGGAGGGAGAGGAGGGAGAGGAGGGGAGAAGGGGAGGAGGGGAGGAGGGGAGGAGGGCACTGTGGATCGGAGGAACCGGGGTTCGAATCCTGGTGCGGACCGGTCAGTGGTACCTTACTGGTATCGGCCGCCGTGTCTGAACTTGGGCAACTTGCCTTGGCTGTCAAACAAGTTACGGTAGATAACTTCAGTCGTTGACCATAACACTGTGAGAGTTTCGTTGTCAAACGAAATTATATCTGAGCAGCATCGCTGTCACCACGTACATGTGTCAGTGGGACAACGAATGGGTCAGTTATCTGCCGATGTTTTTGACATGATAAATCGTGGAAGCATCTCATTGATTCCTGTTTCAAGGCTCACGTGTGCTCTGAATAAAGTGTTGCGCCAATCGCATGCCTTCACAACTTCTACGTTCTCACATTTCCAACATGGCAACGAATGATACGTTGCACCTCCAATTTCCCATCTTATGAAGGAATGTTTTCAAGCTTTATTTCCACTGGAGAACGAAGTTCAGAGAGTTGAGCTGTCTGCAAATGGACACGAGTTAGACTATAGTTGTGATTCCCAACCATCTTGTGGAAGTTCTGGCCAAACTGTGAGTGACAGCAGATCCATTTTGTTAGGGATACTGTTAACAGTTAGATTGTCTCTTTGATTGCGACAACAATGCCGTTGGACAGCCAGCTTGCACGCAGAATAAATAACTATGTTGACCGGAGTTGACGTTTAAATTGAGATTCTTATAAGGCGAGGGTTGAAGGCACTTCTTTCTGCAATATCAGAGGCATCCAGCTTCAGGAATGCAGATAAATTCTCCATCACATCTTCACTTCGGTTGTTAACTCCAAATCACGAAACTGGGAATTCTTCCTTGACAATGCCACAGTGGATGTATTTAATTAACGAACATCTTTTAGTTCAGGACAGGTCTGAACATCGATAAATTCAAGGAGTTTGGTGCTAGACTTTTCTAATTCCTATATCACCCGTTTTTCTTATATCCATTGAAAGTTTACGCATTCTATGGAATAGTCTTCATTATCCTTGAGAATAGAAATGACAAAACGATTTCCGCATTTCTCGCAAAAAATAATTGATCATGGTTTTGGCACAATGTACAAACAGATGATCCAAACAGCGTGATACATCTTTTCCTTGCTACATCTACGAAAACCAGAAATGACACCTCCACCATTATCGACGCAGTTTGTAAACCATGTGAGATTAGTTGTGTGTTTTTATGCTATGCGAACCAAACTTACACATATAACTTCAAGAATTATAGACCTCGAATCTCAGTTTCATTTCCATGGTACTTGAAAAAGTAATAGCAAAGCGCTTTGGATCTCACATTGAATCAAATTGCCGGTCTAATGAATTACAATCTGCATACAAACAGCTTGAGAGTGGATTAAAGTTAAATGTTGATAAAATATTAGAGTTTCTTATTATTGGTACACAGAGGCAGCATGACAAAGTTAAGAGTTTTTCCCACGCGTATGCTTGCCCGGTATGGTACGTCTGCACTATCAGCACGAAATATCGGCGTTGTCTTTGATGATAATTTAAATTTTAGACGGCATATTTCTCAAACTTGTCGCTGCTGTTATTTGCATATTCTTAATTTACGGTGTATTGCCGTCATGTGCCTGTTTCAGCTGAAAAACTATCTCAACTGCACTTGTTACTAGTAGGCTTGACTATGGCAATTCCCTTTTTCACAATATTGCCCTTAAGGATCTGTACCATTACCTACCAGTCACTTTCATGTCAGCAACCAGCATATTTATATTCACTGCTAACTCCTGTAAAAAAAACTTATCCAGCTTCGATCATCTAGTTTCGATTTACGTTTTGTTCCTAGAGTCAATACTAATATTGGAACTAGGACATTTTCTGTTACTGCACCAAATCTTTGGAATATGTTCCCTCTTAGTGTTAGATAAGTTGAAAATATTACACAATTTCGCCGTCATTTAAAACGCATCTTTACAACCTTGCTTATCTACCTGGCGTATCCAGCCATCTGTTAACGACTTTATTACGGCTTATCGATTCTGAGATTGACTAACTCTTTTATATTGATGTGTCTCTGAACTTGGTGTCCGAGGATTTAGGCGCAAAAGAAGTATTATTATTAGGCGTATGACGACCCCTTTGACATTGTCAAACGCCCCCCCCCCTCCCCCGTTTGAGAACCACTGCACCGAATTCATGCAGTAATAATTATAGTCAGTTGCAGAACGTCTATAGTTAATCCCTGCCAGACTAAACTATTCATTTACCAGAAATGGTTGTCTACGATTTCTCGTACATAACAACTGCCCCGTGCGGGTACCGTGGTTTCTGGTGATTCATTCGGATCTCGGGACAGCCTTTCAAGGAGCTCATCGTAGATAGCTTTGACAGTCTCTAATATGGCACTCCAACGGGTTTCGGACGCCCGTTTGACTGTGACGGTGCCATCTACCTTAATTGTGGCAGGCAGTATGATTCGGCGCCCCATGCCCTGGGTAACTACGTCACTGAACTCAGCTTAGTTAAACACTCTGCTTCTCTCCACCTTCACACGGTCCCGAAATCCCGAACGATCTCCACCCACATGCAATGTCTCCCATATTTGGAGACCTCTTGAAATGCGTCCTCTCCCTTCACAATGAATTCCAAAGGATGGCAGAACAAGAACTCTTCCCCATATAGGACCATAGTTGGCAAAAAAATGCCAGCCTATGGCTTGGAATGCTAGCATTGGGCCAATGTTGATATACCAATGCTGTGCCAAGCAACGTACTACAAATTTACAATTATTGGGCCAAAATTGGCCCGGGGGACATCGCAATCTTGTACCAATGATGGCCGCCAATATTGGCCCGAGTTGGAAATGCTTTCTGTGTCCTTGAAGACCCGTCTGTAATATATCGCAGGAACACGAGTAGCATACAACATGCCGAAATCCTTAGTTTCACCCAATCCGTCGCGTACCCCTCCCCTCGGAAAACCTCTCGCACACCCCCTGGAGTACACCACTTCGTGGACCCTAGCTAGCTCTGTGTGCAAGGCAGTGAAGAGCCGTATTTGTTCTGCCACCTAGCGAACAAAATGCAGCTATAGTGATTTTGATCCAGAGCCATTGTGGTGACATCTGGCGGAAAGCAACATGAATTGTTTTTGCTTATTTATAACAACATCAAATACACACTCAGAATCACTAGGGACAGTGAAATTATTAGTTTATCGAGAACCCAAACATGTGTCACATATGACATAATACATACTGTGTCAGGTGTTTTTTTTTTAAACACATGCACATATTGGCATTATGACAATATTAACTGGCTGAAGGATATTGGAATCCTTCAGCCAATTTGAAAATAAGCAAATATTGTTTTTATCCATCTTCTTTTAAACTGGACCCACGCATGCGTGTACTTTATGATATTCCTATATACAGAGTTCACCATATAAATGTGAAGAAAAAGAAGAGACATAAAATCTTCAAATGTGTATCGATTGTCGATGTATACGCCTGTTGCGCGAGAGGGGCTGGTCTGCGCAGTCGCATGCGCAGTCAACCGAACTTCCTTTGAGACAGTTTACATTCGAGACGTTTGATTTCGGTG
This sequence comes from Paraescarpia echinospica, assembly GCA_020002185.1. Lineage (NCBI taxonomy): Eukaryota > Metazoa > Annelida > Polychaeta > Sabellida > Siboglinidae > Paraescarpia > Paraescarpia echinospica. The sequence continues at coordinate 58,535,360 of CM034542.1, forward strand.
TAGATTTATGTTTCGGGCGAGGAATTAATAAAATCTAACAATTGGATTTTATTTTCCGATTGGTAGATCTTTCAAAGTGGACATTTCTTACCAGACCAGCAAGTATTACCGACACTGGCGGCGATTAGACATAAGAAAACGTGATCATAAAGGTAAGCTAACTTTCCCAAGTTTAATTTTACTTGGCAACAGAGCACCGTATTGATCAGTGTGACAAATCTTGTTTACTATTGTTTAGCCACATAACTTGTTTACCGTAGTAAACTCCGAGACTGGATAATTGCGATTTTAAACACATGTGTAACACCAGCCATGGGCATATTTATTTGTCTAAGTGTGTTGTCAATGTGTGTTTAAATGTTTATATTTCAACTCGTCTCAATAACTTTACATAACAAGAACTGGATTGAAATCCAGTCTTATTACTACAGTCTATAGTACTCAGTAAACTAGATAGGTAGATTAGTCTCTGGCTCTGCTCAAGAACAAATGGTTGTTCTTCTGTTTGACAGTTTGTAATTTTTGGATGCTTTGCCCATTCACTGGGCCAACCAAAATATCAGATGACAAATTGTTAAAATATGAATAATATATATTTTTGTTATGACATTTTCGGACGTTTTCTCCTGACTCTTGAGTAATGCAGTTGTATCCATCCAATTGTATAGTTGCTGGGTCATCATTTTCAGACAACCTGCTTTCCTGTAAGCATATGACACTGAATTTAAAGTTTTCGCTGGTTAGTTCTTTGACGAATGCTTCTGTTTCATTAAATTTTGCATTTATTAATTGTATGTTGGAACTTAATACACTGAATATATTTGCATTTTGTTTGCTGAATTTAATAAATGAATCTGAGTCGAAATATGATGATGTATGCATATGATTTAATTAATTACTATCAGCACATCAGAAACAGAAAAAGATCTCGGCGTAACGTTCGACAGATCCCTAAAATTCCGACAGCATATTGGCACCATTGCAAAGAAGGCAAACCAGATGACAGGCCTCATCATACACACGTTTAAACATCTGGACAGTAGCAGCTTCCGATTATTATATACAGCGCTAGTGAGACCACATCTCGACTATGCTGACTCCATCTGGAACCCGCATTACGCCGTAGACATCAACACCCTTGAAAGAGCACAACGGAGAGCAACCAAGCTGGTCCCAGAAATAAGAAACTTAAACTATGAAGACAGGCTGAAACATCTTAACTTACCAAGTCTGGCATACCGAAGAAGAAGAGGAGACCTGATCCAAGTCTACAGAATTACCAATGGCATCGACGACATCAATCTAGAGGACTTCTTCATGATCACAACAAACCGCACACGAGGCCACAACAAAAAATTGTATAAGACACCAAGCAGACTTGATATTAGGAAACACTCCTTTTCACAACGCATCTTCCTAGACTGGAACAACCTTTCTCAGCAAACAGTGAACGCTGAAAACATCCTCTCCTTCAAAACAAAACTCGACAAAGAATTGAAGATGGACAGGTTTAAATTTTAATAAAAGCACAAAATAACAAGACAAGCCACGTTCTCAATATCAAAATACGATGCATAAAGGCGGGTGTACACAAGGCTGTAGCCTTACTTTAAAACCCGAAGATCCAGGCAAGTTATTTATGTCTAATATGTTGTTTAGCAACAGTTTTATAATTTTACACAATTTGTCATCATGCTGTAGTGCAAGTTTTATGTTTGCTACAAACTGTTTTAAATCTTTTAATGAACGTATGCATTCATCCATCTTTAGCTTATTATGTTGTCTTCAACAGTCTGAAAATCCACTTTTTGTTAATTGTTTTTATACTGATATACATTTTAGAAGTCCTATGTTTAAACATTGGACTACCCAATTGTATACTTAAAGTTGATATATATTTTTTATTAACCATCTATTTTATTTCATGTGTATCTATATCTTTGTAGTTTATATATTTATTTTTATTCACTTGTATTGTATGTACATATGGGCTTTTGATTGAAATAAAAACATTATTATATTATTGTTATTAGTGAGTGATCGTGAAAACCACCCGAGTGTGTTAGAAACATTTCATCTAATGTCATCGCTTCTATTCGCTTGTTTGTGCAAATTGTGCAGTGTAAACATGTAATTTTTTTATGATTGAGATGTATGGAATTTGTAGGCAAGATTATATGTTTCGTAGTTTCACATTGATTGCACGTACGTTTATGTATGGCAATGGAGGTATCAGCATGGTTAGATATAGCTATATAGTAACACTAGGGGTGGTGTAACAAAAAAATGAAAAAGATATATGAATATGGTTTTAACCATGTTCATTTGAGATGGCTTAACAAAATAATATAGCAATAGGGATTTGAAGGCCAGCTTCTGGGAGGAAGTGCCAACAGGGCTGGATATTCGTGATAAGTGATAAGTTTTGACAAATATCCACGTTTCTTATTGTGATGTTAAATTGGTACCTAGCCCTAGCGTTTCTGTGTCACCGAGTGTCTGCATTTGATGTGTTGGGTGTTCTTCGCTAGCATCAGTGTATCGATTGCCCTGTAGGAATTTGAACATCACCTCTCTGGTTCTAGCTGTAACTCTCGGTGGCCTTTATTTTGTGCAGTATATAATATTTTATGTGTTTGTATATTTCTAATTGTGTATGTGCCCCCGGAGGGGTCATACACGTAATGAAGTGATGCATTTTTGCAAAAACGTTACAAATAAAAAACCTCTAAAACTCAGTCGCGTCGTTACGCGTATGCCAGGCTTTAGACACATTGTATAGGTCACTTATTTTGTAGGTTCCAGTGAGATGATTTTGAACATCCATATATTTGAAAGAGAACCAAAACATAAATTTTAAATTGTGAATTCTTTGTGCAAAATCAAATCTGTTTTGGTGGGAGAAAAACTTGGGGTGTACATTTCTGCAACTATTGTGGGGAGGTAAGGGAGAGAAAAAACAGTGACATTGTTGACTTCATTTGTAATGTAACAGGGGAACATGCATTACTTGCTGCCTGTGTAATATGTATGCCTCTTGTTTGGCTGCGTCATCCATGAGTCATAATCACACCTAATCAGTCAAATGTATGCAGTGCTTTATGTAACTGATTGACACTTTTCTAAAAATGTCTCATCATTAAATTATTATCATCACATTTTAACTAATGCTACAAGAAAGAGAAATAGTTGTTTCCAATAGATCAGTTAGGTACGTGGTTTATGAATCGTCTGAAATCTTTACCTCACATTAGTAGGCAAACTGGCAGTGCCTGGCGTACAAAGTAGTTTAGACATGTACTGTCTAAGTAGGCAGTGACTGGACCACACACTTGGCAATTATGGCAGACTTAATGAGTAATCACACACATGCCGTGAATAATAATTATAAGGTAGAACCATGTTCATCCGTCCAACACACATTTGTAGCACATAACATTTTGCATTGTATGCCTGAATACCGGGTTTATCGGATTTATGAACAGCACCTGGACTACAGGTGTTCTTTATATGTACCTGACTAAAGATACTTTGTTGTTGGTGGATTTTGTTGTTAATCAATTGAGACAAACACGTTTATGTTGTGGGTAATACTAGGGCACTGAAAATCAAAATTGCCTGGTACATAAACTTTAACAAGCCATTAGACACACTAAACAGTTAACATATATATATATATACATATCACTTGTGATTTAATTTTAGTGTCTTTTTATTAAACAAGATTTGGGAGGTCAGATCTTGGTTTAAGGCAGTGTTTTGTTACTCTAGAAGTTATTAGTTAAATGTTTATAATCTAAGTAATCATAAAACTATTTGATTGTTATTTTTTTTAAATGATTGCTGTGTGATTGCCCGATTCATATAGACATATACAGTGGTTACAAACATCATACAATTATTGTATTGTTAGCCTCATTTTTTATTACAGCTTATCGCAAATATAACACAAATTTATACGTTACTGCAGACAGTTTCATGTCAGACTAGTGTTCTTGTTCTCCTCTTGATTCCCTGCCATCAGGGCTGATGTTGGCCTTATTCCCACTCCTTGGTTTCAGTTATCTTTTTTTTTTTTCTTCTTTTCCCCTCACTGATCTTTCACTGCTCTCACCACCAACTGTCTCCTCTCCCCTCTATCTTTCACTGCTGTCTCCACCAACTGTCTCCTCTCCCCTCTATCTTTCACTGCTCTCTCCACCAACTGTCTCCTCTCCCCTCTATCTTTCACTGCTGTCTCCACCAACTGTCTCCTCTCCCCTCTATCTTTCACTGCTGTCTCCACCAACTGTCTCCTCTCCCCTCTATCTTTCACTGCTGTCTCCACTCCCCTCTATCTTTCACTGCTGTCTCCACCAACTGTCTCCTCTCCCCTCTATCTTTCACTGCTGTCTCCACCATCTTTCACTGCTCTCCCACCAACTGTCTCCACTCTCTATCTTTCACTGCTGTCTCCACTTTCACTGCTGTCTCCACTGTCTCCATCTCCTTTCACTCTGTCTCCATCTTTCACTGCTCTCTCCATCAACTGTCTCCACTCCCCTCTATCTTTCACTGCTGTCTCCATTCCCCTCTATCTTTCACTGCTCTCTCCACCAACTGTCTCCATTCCCCTCTATCTTTCACTGCTCTCTCCACCAACTGTCTCCATTCCCCTCTATCTTTCACTGCTCTCTCCACCAACTGTCTCCACTCCCCTCTATCTTTCACTGCTGTCTCCACTCCCCTCTATCTTTCACTGCTGTCTCCACCAACTGTCTCCACTCCCCTCTATCTTTCACTGCTGTCTCCACCAACTGTCTCCATTCCCCTCTATCTTTCACTGCTCTCTCCACCAACTGTCTCCACTCCCCTCTATCTTTCACTGCTGTCTCCACCAACTGTCTCCACTCCCCTCTATCTTTCACTGTTGTCTCCATCAACTGTCTCCATTCCCCTCTATCTTTCACTGCTCTCTCCACCAACTGTCTCCACTCCCCTCTATCTTTCACTGCTGTCTCCACCAACTGTCTCCATTCGCCTCTATCTTTCACTGCTCTTTCCACCAACAGTCTAGTGATGATAGTTAATTCACATTATGTATAGTAACACAACACAATTGTATCTCTATGCTTGTTGTTGTCTATTAGGAAATATGTGTATTTCTGTGACCTGCCTAAACAGGTCAGATAGTTTAGAGTATAATTTCACGCTGTCAATTATATTGTCATTTGCAACAGTGCTGTAATTGTAATAATTGTAATAATTACGGTGTATATCTATATTGTAAATAATGGTGATCCACCCAAATCAAGTACTTGTAATTTTGCTTAAGTACTGCAGCCTTAGGGTATGTATGTAAAATACAGTACAGCAATTTAGATTGACAGTGACAATTAGTCCCCTACTGAGAATGACCCCCACTGTTATGTCCGTATTCATATTAGCTGACTACATGGCTCTGAGAATAGTTTTTAATCTGCCCGAACACGTCATGAAGGTGTATTGTGTGTGGGACAGTGCTTGGTAGGTTATATAGACTTATTATTGCAAGTAAGCCATTCATGTGGCCCAAGGTACCAGGTTATATGTCATTTTGTCATAACAATTTCTTAAAAAAGCACAGAGCACCAACTGAATGAGTGACATACGGGCCGATCAATCAGTCTCCTGCAGTGATTATTACGATCGAGTGTGTACATTTTATCAAATGCGTCGTATATTTCCGTCAACTGCCACCTAGCGATCAAACTTTCACCAAATGGATGATTGACTATGAAAATCAAACTGATTCCCGACATTTGTCATACAGTTTATTAGCTACATGACGATGAGGTATCATTTATAGATTGTACATGTATATGTTAATACATATTGTATGATTGATGTAAATGATTCATGAATGACTCAGCTATCGGAAATAGTGTAAGCTAAGCATGTTACCAACTGAAAATAAAATTATTAATCAATACATTTTTTCTAAGCTATTATGGTTTAATACATTTATCTACATGAATAGCTATATAGCTATATTGTCGTGGCATCGTCGATCATCTGTTCACTGTATCAAGTGGCAAAGATGCTCATGAATGTTTTTCATCACAGTAAAGTTGATGTGTGAGTCTATTACCTGTGATTCATCCCTGTACTACGGTGACTCTAGCCCAAATACTAAATATGTGAACTGAACAAGCACCGATGGGTCTAAATAATGCATTTTTAATGTTTGTATTGAATTTCATCATGGTGGGTGGGTTGGGCAAACATTCCTCCCAGATTGGCAGCCATGAAATGAGCAATTATACACAATGAAAACGACCTCAAGATAAATAAAAGCAAAATATCTAATCCTTTGTTTGTTCTGCTGAATTAGTGTTTGTGTGGGACTACTTTTAGCATTGTGCGTCCACTTTGTGCTGACCACAGTAGCCTATGTTCTTGACCCATATTTGTGTGTACCCAATTGCTGTGTCCACCCATTAACTGCCCTGATAGATTTGTGAATTCGGTGTCCAGTGTGGCCAATTGTATATTTTTATGAGTGGAGTCACTTATGGTTGAGCCATCTGTTTGTCACCACAGTGCAATGCCCTGATGTTTGGGTCATCCTGCTTGGCCATTGTAGAGAGCTTCACCCTAGTGTCAATTTAATTCATGCCAAGGTTTTGTCATCATCCCGATTCAGGACAGTTTTATAACTGCGACCTTTATGGTATGGTAATGTGTGCATAACTTGTTATTGTACTATTTCATAGTTGTGCTGTATGGGAGTCGTTAAAATGTTTTTAGTTTTATTTGATACTAAGGTCTTTAATATAGAGTATTTTAAATAGAAGATCTCAGAGGACAGACTTTGTCTTGCTCGTGTACATGTATTACTCAACAAGCGACGCTCGACAATGGTTGGTTTGATAATAATATTCTTTCTTAATCATCATTTTTTTTATGAATAATATTTGTACAAACTATAGGCTAACATCTTACGATTGATAAACGACGGTACTTTTTGGCAGCACCTTGCTATTAAGTACTGCCTGCTCAAAGCTTTGTAATGGCAGTATAAATGTTACTTGATCACGTTTTTAAGAGAAACAGGAACATGAACTAAAGAAAATGACTAATATGATACCCAACTTGACGTGACCGTGGCTTGCCAAGGGTAATGGATTAAATCAAGTATGTTTTAAAATGTACATTATTAACAGCATCAAGTGCTAGTACCAGCTCCAGGCAGTCGGCTCGCATTTACCTGTCACATGCCAACATGTAGTCTGATTGGCCCAGTCTAAACACGGCCCAGTCTAAACATGGCATGGTGTTGTGGATATCTTTTATTATTTTGTTCGCTGCAGTGAAATATGAAGATTTGTTGTTTTGATTTTATGGGCAGAAAATCTAGACATTCTGGTAGTACACTGCATGTATGTTTACCTAGACATGTGTTAGAGACATTATATAACAATGCCATTGGTGTACACACTGGCAATTAAAACATAATTTTAACAAAGTACAACATATAGTACGGAACTGGCAGGCTTTGCCTGCCACGGGTGCCGTAGGCGCCCTGATGGGCGGGGGGGGGGTCTTGGGGCGATTCCCTAGCATTTGGAGATGGAAATCCCGTCTGGCTCATAATGATCATTTCCATGTTTCGTAGGAGAATGAATGACAAATATAACAGTCTGCAGGAAAATTGTAAACTTGCCTTCACATTTTAGAATAAATATTCTGATTCATGATGTAGTTTGGTATCTTGTTATGTTATTTTTCTTCACCAAGAAACAATTCCGATCTGAGGAGGGTGATTTGTGTTGCAGTAACAACTGCGATGATGTAGTACAAATAAATAAATGTGTTGTTCTTTCAACCGTTAACATTGGATCGAAATGTTACAACAAAACAAATTAGTTTCGATACAGTTCTTGAAGTTGTTACGGCCACACCAATTTTATTGTTAGGATTACGGATTTTGGAGACACTATTGTTAGGGAGGAGGGGGAATAAAAATAAATAATTGCACGAGAAAGGTGTTTTGTGTAAATACATGAATTATAGTATGAGCCAAACAGTACATTGCTAAAACTTATTTAGCCTTGTATCAAAACTTACTAGACACATACGTTTATGAAAGTTTAATAAAAGTTGAAGACTATTAGAATTTAGAATAACAAGTACTGAATAATAAGACTTGGCAGATGCCGTTATGGTGTGTTAACATTACAGACATAAACATGTAGATAAGAGGCAGGATATATCTTGCTGTGATAATATTAATATGACTGGAATAATTAGGATTTGATTGTCGTACCTCCAAATATAACTACATTATTCTATTCCAAAGTAATGCAATACGATGCTGACTATGCAGGCATTGAAGAGAGTGTCTTCCAAGCGTGTCAACTTGATTGGCCAAAATCCACCGTTCAGATTTTTGCATGTAGACAGAATGAATAGCGTATTAAACATGCGCACGTTACTGGTTTCACCCGTGTTTCATGTTGGCTGTTTATTTTCTTTAAATTGCTATTTTGCGTCGTATCTAAAATGTCAGCCTTCATGTTGCCTTTTCGCTTCATTTCGGCGGCACTAACGTTGTCATCGTTCAAGAGAATAAATGTGTTAATTGTTGAATTGCTCACGAAGCATCCGCAAGGACGCTCGCTGTCGTTTCGACAACAGTCCGTGCATTCGACACCAACACATGCTTTTGATATCAGAGCGGTGTCGCTACATACACGGGAAATGACATTGTTGATCGTGTTGGACAATTACAATTTTGTGACTTCTTTATGGGATGCAGTGCCAGACTTCAATTTCTTGATATAAAACTACCCCCGGGTACACTGCAGCGTCTGGTTCAGCCATGGTTTTGATCAATTAATGACAAGTTGGACATGCGGATTCGATGGATCGTAGACCGAAGATGCTCGACAACCAATGAAATGGTGTTTAACGTACAGTGTTCGATATGATGCATATATCTGCTCGATGAATTGATACAAAATCATTGGCTCTGCATTTCAATCAGAAATAAAAGTTCAAAATTGTAATTGTATTTCCGTTTTGTCAAAAACAATGTCGACGGGTCCGTAATCCAAATAATGCAATTGGTGGCGCCTAATCATAATTTGATGATAAACGCCAGGAGAGCGAATCACCCACTTTGGAGCTTTCAGGAGAGCAGTTTACCACACCTCATTTCTTTAAAACAGAAAGACTGGTTATGTTTACTTTTCATTTATTAGTAATCATATGATGCAATCTAGATATAGTGGTGCCACTAAGATGACACTGTTACATACAAATTCCACTGCCTGAATGATGTTTGTGTTGCTATGTGATAGTGACATGATTAGATGTCCACATAGCAGAGCAGAGATTGTTTCAGCATGCAGGCATTACACAGCCTTGCATAATCAGACATTGCTCAAGTTTAAATTAGTTACATAATACTGCATAATTGTTAGGCCACAGGTGAAGACACATGGATCAGATGACTTGGGTCTTGTTAACTGGAGCAAATTGAAACCAGATGAATTGAATACTGATGCATTTTGGGTGTGGCTCTCATTAGGCAAAACACAAGAGATATGCTCCAAAAGAAAGGTCCTTCTGATTGCAACCAACCCAGCACAAGAGGGCACTTTGGATGTTGCACGCATTAATGACAACACAAAGGTTTACTTCAGTAGAATGGTAGTTCTGTGTCTAGGGATATATGGCAGATGCATGATAACAGTATATATATATATATATATATTAAAACTTGTTATGGTTAGCTATGGCTTATTTTATAATTATGTAATGCAAATTGTGTTGTAATACATAAGCTTTCATGCCTTATGATTTATACAATTGATGTTTCTAGGGATCCCAAGTCTGCCCTCAGTTGCTTTCACGTGTGAACTTTTTAAGCATGTCCTATTTTACTAGTATAGGAATATGATCAGTAAAACATTTAATAAAATATGTTTTCTAAGGTGCAGGAAACGATATCGTTTCATGGTGGATGTCGTTTCTTTTCTACTTTGCTTTTCTTCTCGTTACTGATATATATCACTTTTGTAAAAGAATTATTAGACAATGTTAATGATGAAATCAATATTCATTATGATTAATTTGTTTCACTAGCCGACTAGGCTCATTCGTGGTATCATAATAAATTCCCTTCTTTTGATATACGTGTGTAATAAATCCATACGATATTATCACCTAATCATGTGAAATATGAATCCATGTTTGAGTTGACTAGACGTAGGAGAATAAACTGCATCAGGCATGTATGATATGACAGCAAACCAATGGCAATATGATATTAGGGCCCAGCTTTCTTGAGCGTGAATCAAGCCTTTATTCACGATCATATTTTACCAGTCCAAAAATGTACAAACGCACATTTATTTATTTTATATCACATATTGAACAAAACTAGGAACCTGGTGCATCATAAATAATGTCACAGCTCGGCACTTATTGTGTCATAAGCTAGTTGTCAGTCCAGGATATCGGGCATTTTATTGGAAACTTCCACTTTGAGACAACCACATTCTGAGCACACCACAGTGCACCAGACAACCAATTTGAGTGATCGTTTTTATTGTTGTTGCAAATGGTTAGTTTAATATCTTTTTTGGCACGTAACACCAACAAGTTGTCTTAATATTTTTCTCTTTAAGGATTATGTCACTGTAGTAAGTTATGCTATAACAATTGTTTGTTGAAAGTTTACTTTGTTTGTATTAGGATTTCTTGAGAATAAATAATACCTGGGGTAGCCATATGAATCACTGTTATTGGTAATCATAATACCTGGGGTAGCAATATAAAACACTGTTATTGGTAATCATAAGTACAATGACTGTTCTTCCTAGTGTCTTGTTCTACAGTTCTCCAATCCTAGTTATCTTTGTCAGCTCTCTGTCTCAGCTTCAGTTGCACCATCAAATGTGCTTACAATTCAGAATGTTGTCCTGGCAAGGTTTGAGTTTATGCAGTACTTATCATCCCAATGTAGATACAACAAGGTTTGAGTTCATGCAGTACTTGTCGTCCCAATGTAGATACAACAAGGTTTGAGTTCATGCTGTACTTATCGTCCCAATGTAGATACAACAAGGTTTGAGTTCATGCAGTACTTATCGTCCCAATGTAAATACAACAAGGTTTGAGTTCATGCAGTACTTATCGTCCCAATGTAGATAAACAAGGTTTGAGTTCATGCAATACTTATCATCCCAATGTAGATACAAGGTTTGAGTTCATGCAGTACTTATCGTCCAATGTAGATACAACAAGGTTTGAGTTCATGCAGTACTTATCATCCCAATGTAGATACAACAAGGTTTGAGTTCATGCAGTACTTATCGTCCCAATGTAGATACAACAAGGTTTGAGTTCATGCAGTACTTATCATCCCAATGTAGATACAACAAGGTTTGAGTTCATGCAGTACTTATCGTCCCAATGTAGATACAACAAGGTTTGAGTTCATGCAGTACTTATCATCCCAATGTAGATACAACAAGGTTTGAGTTCATGCAGTACTTATCGTCCCAATGTAGATACAACAAGGTTTGAGTTCATGCAGTACTTATCATCCCAATGTAGATACAACAAGGTTTGAGTTCATGCAGTACTTATCATCCCAATGTAGATACAACAAGGTTTGAGTTCATGCAGTACTTATAATCCCAATGTAGATACAACAAGGTTTGAGTTCATGCAGTACTTATCGTCCCAATGTAGATACAACAAGGTTTGAGTTCATGCAGTATTTATCATCCCAATGTAGATACAACAAGGTTTGAGTTCATGCAGTACTTATCATCCCAATGTAGATACAACAAGGTTTGAGTTCATGCAGTACTTATCATCCCAATGTAGATACAGCAAGGTTTGAGTTCATGCAGTACTGATCATTCCAATGTAGATACAGCAAGGTTTGAGTTCATGCAGTACTTATCATCCCAATGCAGATACAACAAGGTTTGAGTTCATACAACAAGGTTTGAGTTCATGCAGTACTTATATCAATGTAGATACAACAAGGTTTGAGTTCATGCAGTACTTATCATTCCAATGTAGATACAAAAAGGTTTGAGTTCATGCAGTACTTACATCCCAATGTAGATACAACAAGGTTTGAGTTCATGCAGTACTTATCATTCCAATGTAGATACAAGGTTTGAGTTCATGCAGTACTTATCATTCCAATGTAGATACAACAAGGTTTGAGTTCATGCAGTACTTATCATCCCAATGTAGATACAACAAGGTTTGAGTTCATTCAGTACTTATCATTCCAATGTAGATACAACACGTTTTGAGTTCATGCAGTACTTATCATCCCAATGTAGATACAACAAGGTTTGAGTTCATTCAGTACTTATCATTCCAATGTAGATACAACACGTTTTGAGTTCATGCAGTACTTATCATCCCAATGTAGATACAACAAGGTTTGAGTTCATTCAGTACTTATCATTCCAATGTAGATACAACACGTTTTGAGTTCATGCAGTACTTATCATCCCAATGTAGATACAACAAGGTTTGAGTTCATGCAGTACTTATCATTCCAATGTAGATACAGCAAAGTTTGAGTTCATGCAGTACTTATCATTCCAATGTAGATACAACAAGACTATTTCTACACCGTTAAGTTTTTGTTCGCCTGCTTTTAAAATTATTTTATTTCTGCACCTTTCAATAAAGTAAATAAAATGCACTTATGTATGATGCTTTTTGCATAGTTGGCCAACTTTCTAAAAAAATAGCTCAGATGTATTTGGAATGCATAGTACCAGTATCATGAGCTACTCAGTGTTATTACTACAACCAACAGACCTTGAATTACGCAAAATAGAGGATAATGGTGGTTGGCCTTGACTTGACTAAAGCACAGCCCGTTTGGTGATGAGCCATTATTAATGTTTTATTTATTTCTGTGATGATGGCCATTTGCCAGAGCTTTGCGGTGAATGATTAGGTTGTCATAATAACATTTGAGGTGTAAATAAGATATTTCCTGCACTTTCAAAGTGAGTTTTAATAATAATGTATTGAATATACATAATCCACCAATTAAATGACCAGTTCTAGGAGAGCTGTTATTTATCAGCTGTTAATTACCAAAACTCAGGACTAAGGAGTATTGAGAAATTTACTACTGGATAGTTGAAAGCAGCTTACCCATGGATTTTCGTAGCAATAATTGTAATGCACCAATTAGTCATATTGAGTTGTGTGTATCATGGATTTGTGATTGATTCCTTTTCTGAGAACTGAGGAGCATTTGACATTCATGAAACCTAAAATCACATATCTGTACATAACCATTGAATTAGAAAATATGACATTGAAGAGTGCGACATTGAGATTACCGTATTCGTTCTAATTAGCGTACATGCTCTAATTAGCGTACACCCCCATTTTTTGCGATGTCGGGAATCCGTAATGCAGTGTCCTCTCCCACGATATCAAATTACTGCGACATTTGACGATCTTTTTACATAACATTTTTTCACACATATCTGGAGACTTTGCAGCGTTCTTGTATCCTCTTGACCACACGTGAATATATAAATAGCTGGTAACACTGAGCAACCTAAACTAAACAGGTAGTAATTCCAATGTTTGATCAAAAGGTGAATGTATCCAACTCAGACGACACGCTTACTTGGCGTACGCCATTATCACAGCGAGACGATGGTGCCACCTGGCAAATATACTGCTAGATATGTAGTAAGGGACCGGTTAGTATTTATTCTCAGTTTCATTGTGGCTGAGCGGAGCAACCGAGTGTTCAAAAAATATTGTCATGATTGAATAAAAATAAGTGGGATAAAACAAATCCAGTACATTGATAAATGGTCACAAAATTATTATGTTACGATAAGAATGCAAGGGTATAAATTCAACATTATCCCAGGCATATTTATGTTTAGGAATATTGCGTCTTAGTGCACGTTTGAGGCGTAAATAGCACAACATCATATGCTGCTATATCGCTCATTTTATGCGCGCCATGTGGTAACGCACGACACACTAGCACAAACATGGTCGTATTTTCGTAATATAAATATGCCTGGGATGATGTTGAATGATGGAACTAACGCACTGAGGTATCAAAGTTAGGCAAAACTCAAGTTATACTGGATACTGGAATGTTTGGGACTTCGAGTTTTAACGTAGATGTCGGTGATTAAAAATTTTAGATAACATACAACTTAAAGGAAATAAAAATAAGGCATTTGCTAAAATCTTTTTTCCATGTGTACACAAAGTTTAACATTGTATGTAACATTTGACAACATTAAACAAATACAGAAAAATACATTTGTAGTATAAATTCGATTTTAAGCCCGTCTGTCAAGCGATTCCCGCGGAAAATAAAATTTTAATGAGCTAGGCGATCACGTGGTATCGTGACGTCACTTATGACACAGACTCGCATCAGGCCGACCCTTTCCATGCATTCAGAGCATGTTTACAAGGATAGCTTTTGGGTCGAAACGAGCGTCAGAATGAGTTATTGTGCAATATTCTGACGTAATGCAAACACTAGTCATCATAGAGGAACAAACATTTATCTTACGGTTCCACATGAATCGAATTTTATTCAAAACAACGAATGCGAATGCGCCTACAAGTCGACTAGGTTTCGCCGAGCTTGGGCTCGTTTTCAGAATAATTATATCGAATGCAACCAACGGGAGATAATCTACACCAACAAACATACATAGCGAACATATATTGTATCCAGCTACATAAAGTAACGTGTATTATCTCATAATATCGCTAGAATATCGCTATATGAAGGAATTGTACAATTTATCATAACAACTTAAATCAGTCAAAGAGTTTCCGCTAGTCCCGCTAGCTCAGTGGGTAGGCGCGTTGGTTATTTGTCGTTTATTTTACAATCGGGCGACGCCGGTTCAATCCTGACAGCATGCAAACTTTTGATTTTCTTTACACTTTTTTGTTTATGTTTTCACGAAGTAATATAAACAAAATCATTTTATACTATAATGCACTGTTTGTAAATATTTTTTTAATTTTTGTAGTAATTATTTATTCGCCACAAAAATTAAAATATGGTCATTATATATAACGATGTTTCTAAATTGTATTTATCCAGACAGATCTCAATCTGTTTTCACATATAATTACAATATATTACCGTACAATATATTTACAATTAATAAATTATATATCCATTACATTATATTTGTTTGGATAAATAA
This sequence comes from Paraescarpia echinospica, assembly GCA_020002185.1. Taxonomy (NCBI): domain Eukaryota; kingdom Metazoa; phylum Annelida; class Polychaeta; order Sabellida; family Siboglinidae; genus Paraescarpia; species Paraescarpia echinospica. The sequence continues at coordinate 58,550,587 of CM034542.1, forward strand.
AATTTAGAAACATCGTTATATAATGACCATATTTTCATTTTTGTGGCAAATAAATAATTACTACAAAAATAAAAATTATTTACAAACAGTACATTATAGTATAAAATGATTTTGTTTATATTACTTCGTGAAAACATAAACAAAAAAAGGGTAAAGAAAATCAAAAGTTTGCATGCTGTCAGGATTGAACCGTCGTCGCCCGATTGTAAAATAAACGACAAGTAACCAACACGCCTACCCACTGAGCTAGCGGGACCAGCGGAAACCCTCTAACTGATTTAAGTTGTTATGATAAATTGTACAACTCCTTCATATATCGATATTCTAGTGATATTATGAGATTATACATGTTACTTTATGTAGCTGGATACAATATATGTTCGCTATGTATGTTTGTTGGTGTAGATTATCTCCCGTTGGTTGCATTCGATATAATTATTCTGAAAACGAGCCCAAGCTCGGCGAAACCTAGTCAACTTGTAGGCGCATTCGTTGTTTTGAATAAAATTCGATTCATGTGGAACCGTAAGATAACTGCTTGTTCCTCTATGATGACTAGTGTTTGCATTACGTCGGAATATTGCACAATAACTTGTTCTGACGCTCGTTTCGACCCAAAAGCTATACTTGTAAACATGCTCTGAATGCATGGAAAGGGTCGGCCTGATGCGAGTTTGAGTCATAAGTGACGTCACATCTCGGCATCCCGAAAAGCGCACCAAAAATATGCATATTCGAAAATGTCCGGATGCACAGCATAAAATGTGGAATTTCTAATTCATTGAATTTTTTTTTTTTTTTGCTTGGTGGATGTGGAAATAGGTAGCAGGATGTAATATAACATAAATTCAAGCAATAGATGTTTTTATTCCCTTTAATTACTTACAGTGGATTACATTGCTTGTGTAGTTTGTATGTCAGGTGGAATTAGTCAGGTGCAGTTAATGCTGCTCTTGTATCATCCAAGTCATCAAATGACCAACTCGGCCGGCAATGACGTTGTGTCTATTTAAACTTGGCTCATTTGGGTGTATGCTTAATAGGGACGATTTTTTGACATATTTTAGCACCTCAAATATTTTTCAAGCGTACTGTACGTTAATTAGAATGAATACGGTATGTTGTTATTTTGTGATAACGTAGAAACAGTGATATTTCTACGTATGGGAAAACTAGAGAAAATGGAGGACCCTGGTAGCTGCAAGAGGTTTGACAGAGCTCTGCAGAAATAGATGTTTGTAGTTTACAGGCAGGCAAGAGTGTTTATCGAGCTTATTCACGTTTATTCACACTACCTGTGTTTGCTTTGTACACAAACGTGTGTCTGTTCATGTAAGCCACACACCATGGTGATGTTGTTAATATTGACATTGCCATAACAATTTATGTTATTGTAGATTACCCAACTAGTCTCGGGACATTTCACGTGGGTGGTGTTTATATGTGTTGATCGTCTCCAAGGAGGGACTCATTTAAAACACAACATTAAAAAGTCGTTTTCATGAATGCCAGCATGCCACTGGCTAACAATGACGTTATTATTATTAATGAGTGTTTTGTTCACATGAAAGGCTATTCTGTTCACGCTTGTACATATTGAAAAAACATGGTACACTGTAGTATATTTAGAAATAATTTAAAACTTTGCTGAACATTATTCAAGCAGGCAACAAGAACTTGAGTAAATGTAGCAAATCTATTATTAGCTTGCACATCAGTACATGTATGCGATTAGTTTCGTGTACAAACTTGTACATTTTTAACAGGCATGCTCTTGCAAAGGTTGTACATGCTAAATAAAAAGTGAATTTTGTGTGTGACAATATTGTTTAAATAGCTTAAACTATATGATTATAACTCTCAGATATTTATCCTAACATCTAGGTTCTCAGCGTAGTCTACGAAGGATTGATTTCTAACCAATTATTTTCCTAGTTTTTGTTATTTGTGCTATTAACTGAACTATTGTTGAACAATACACTTGACTGTACACATTGCACACTAAGATAGGGAATGCATTAGCCATTGACAGGCCAGTTTTAGCTACCATAGTACGCAGAAAGCTACAATAAATGTGTGCTTGGAAAACTGCCAGTCATTACTGAAAGACATGCACTGCTACCGGCTATAAGTATAGTCTGGTTTCTGGAAATACATTTCTGACATAATCCATTCCCCATGGAACCTGCACTTGCTGAAATATTGAGCACATGGTCAATTTAAATAAAATTGCAGGTAATAATCAATTAAAGAGGTCATGTAGGTGTGGGTATTGATTGTATAATCAAAGAACATAGAGTTTCTGGTCTGACCAGTCAAAGCGCTATGAGTGCGTACAGCACATTAGTGAGCGGATGTGTTTGTAAATAGCACTTAGTTGTCAACGATAGGCCTCCCTTTCCTCCACTCATTACATGACTTGCATTTCGGTAGTTTTTATTGTTAATTATTAATGTCATTCTTTCGATTTCATGAGAGTTATTGAATGTTTTTGTTTAATATTTAAAACTATGCCTACCCACAGATCAACAATCCAAGAGCATCATGTATCACCATTATCGTAGTGTCCTCTGGAGATTACAATGTTATTCTCTCAGGTAGGGGAAAGACCCTCATGAAAAGCACAACATATAAAAACATGTAAGTAAATCACTTTAAATAACCATTGTTGTGTTTTATTTTTAAAATAAACAGTGCAATTTGGTAAATCAGAGGTCGATCATCCAAGGTATCAAATGAACACACAGAAAGGCAGGTGGACCTTGGTGCACCAGAAGAGACGTACTTGCAAAACTCCAATGCTGACATATTAATATATCAATTCAAATGAACTATTTCTAAAGGTTCAACCTTTTTGTTAGAACATTGTGTTTGATGTCAAAGTCTATTATAAATCTAATATTTGTCAGCTTTTGATGTACGTGGATTGTCTTATTGAGTTGTCCGTATGAAGCTGTTCATGGGAGTAAAATTTAAACTTTTTGGCATTTACATTTATAGCAACATTGTTAAGTATGTGGGCTTCTCTTCTGTGTGTAACTGTGCTGATCAGGAACATATGCAGATGGACGTCACTTCACTCACTTGATACCACAGGTTTGTGTTGACTAGACACAGCCCATTGCTGTATGTGATCAACAAAATGAAAATGTAGCAATGAATTATTAATTTGCCAAAAAACTACTTAGCGCAATGAAAGAAGGGAGTGTCCTTTTGTTTGTTCCCATGTTGTATTTTGTTTCTCTGTTTTCAATTCATGAACAAACATGCATTCACACGATTGCCATATCACTAAGCTAATTTGAATGTAAAACATCTTAATATAGTCGACGAGCCACTCCTTTGTTGCCACTGGAGTACACTAGCACATGGAACAATGCCACATAGCACAAGTCTGCACAGGACACCTTCATGCTGTCCAGTTCTGCTGCAAGTAGCAGGTGTGTACTCACACATTGAATGCGTCCATACAGATATTATAGAGCGATGAAAGATTTAGTGCTGGCACTAGATTTATTGCATTCAGCCATTGTTCTTGATCTCCTTGTCTTGCTCAGTATGCCTGTGTACCGTGTCCTAGAATTACACAAGAATTACGGCCTCGACTCTGGTTGGCAGCTCAGAAATGCACCGTAGATTGACTGTGGCTGAATGTGAACCACTGTCCACTGGGTGGTTTGGTAGCTTGTCTAACACTAATCTTATGTAGATGTTCTTTTATTCTTCTGACATTGTTGTGTCTGTCCTACATGCCTGCAATACCAGACTATCATTATCGGAAAGGTGTGTTTAAATGGCTTTGGTTCTCCCGCTATCTACGTGGCACTATCTGGCAGACATTATAGAACTCCTCAGTGTAGGTTTAATAGATACAAACACTCATTCGTGCCACTGTCCATTAGACAACTTAATTCATGATGCCTGCTGTCACAGTGTCACATGTCGTTTTAGAATAAGTAATGTGTACGCATGTATTATTTATTATTTATCGAATGGTTTTATGTACATATTGCAGTCATGTCTGTTCTCACCCGAGACAAATTTCTCAACTCCATAGTTGAGACAGTAAATCATTATCTTATCTTATCTTACAAGATAAGAGAATAACTACTAATTCACATACAGATCATACAGAATATAGTTCGTTGAATTTATAGAAATTCTGGTTTCCTGGCCATTTCCAGCCATGTCAGTAGAGTGTGGTTGGTAGTTGGAATAGAATTCACATTGACGTCACAAGTGTTAGGGGTGTGAAACAAGTTAGCTTATTTAAGATAATTAATAATATAATTTAGCTTTTGCCTTGTACTCATTCTTCCCATCCACATGCATTGGTATTGAGCTTTGTTTATGTTACCATGGCAACAAATGGACATACTTTCTTTATTATCACTTTTTGGTATTTTTATGCCAAAGACTAGCCCAGCTAACACTGACACCTGCCTAACTAACAACACCTTTGGGTCAAAACCAAATCACCCAGAGACAAAATATGCTGCTTTCATATTTACTTTTAGAAATGTTCTGAGCCATTATCCACAAAACCAATGATTTGAAAGGTCTGAAATAGAATGTGCCCTGCTAAGGAAAGAAGACACAGAAGAATGTGTCGTAATTAGCGTTACAAGTGATAGGTAAAGTAGTTCATTAAAATGTTGTAATGGCAAAAAGAACATTGTGTAATCACCATTGACTTAAATATACTGCACCAAAGGAGAGAATTTTCATATTGTAAATGTTACAAACAGTGCAGTTATTACCGGTATAAAGTGTGAGCCATTCTACTTAATGATGCCTAATGTAAGGATTATAAAATTTATGAGGTGAGAAACTGTACATACTGGCCAGGAGCGTCATAGTTGTTTCATGTGGACTTGGCTCCTGCAGTGTGCTACAAAAACAGAATATTGAAGGTTAAAAAATATAAATATCTTAGAAATTGGAGCATACAAACTATTGAAGATGCAGTTCTAAATAGAAATACATATGTATTACTTACTTAGGTTTACTTATTTAGTTTACTGGTAGTTTCTGCCCATAGACGGTCACCTCGGTGGTCAGATCTCCAGGTAGTCCAGTAAAAGCTCTACAACTTCCTGGCAAGGCAGCTTTGTAGTCGTAAATACATTTTTGTGGGTGCAGGGACAAAAGCCCATTTGGACAAAAGCCCATTGGACATAAGCCCCTCCCGGACATACGCCACTCTGGACAAAAGCCCCTTCTGGGACATAAGCCCCTCACACAAAAGCCCCTCAACCTATATACATTTATTTATTTACAATATAAATAAATTTGGGTTAATAATTACAAAACTTTGTATTTAACATACAGTCTTCGAATAACATTATGTTGTGACGTTATTTCCTGTGACTTATTTTCTTAGAATTTTTTATATATTTTTTTAGATAGATTATAGTATAGACTGTATAGAGTCTTTTAAAAAACACTGTCAGGTTATTACCTCAATAATTCGGCAAAAGAGATAGGAGTAGACGATTATTTGTTTCACCCAAATACAGGAGTGTATACCTTGTCTTAGGGCTTTTGTCCAGGGGGGCTTTTGATGTCAGGACACCACAGAAAATGGCTGCGTTGCCACCACCAAATTTGAAGCCTGACCCTTTGCACTGGCAAACAGCTTTGGAAGACAGATTTTCCAAAGCGAGTCAGTTTTACTCATGGATCAGCCATTAACACCGAAGCGTACTGGACTAGCCAGTAGGTCAAGCGAGCAAGCCATCATATTAACCATTTACTGAATGTAGCGACCAAAACAAATATTGTCTCACGAAACTCTGCCTGGCCACTATTACTGGAGCTCAAAATAGGGAAGGTACAGAAATAGTTGACTATCTAGATAAATGGAAGCAGACTGGGTTCAATTCACTTTTTTCAATTCCAATTCATGTGTATTTGCCAAGGATCAATTCCAGTTAAATTCAACATACTCACAAGAAAGATCAATTTCAATTCATTTTAACTGTGTTGTTGTGACTTAAGTTTCTGCACATTGACGGACAATCAATGAAGGCCCAGTGATAATGCACTGAGGCAAACATTAGCCCTTAATTAAGCCCAAGCCAGGAAGTCCATAATAAAATACCTGCCCTGTTCTCAGAAGAGACAGTGCTAAGCAGGCCACGTGCCAAGCGCTGCTATCTGAGTGTTCTGAAGGGTGATGTTGACTTTTTGGAAATAAAAGATGGAAATGTACACAAATAAAAAATATTTGTAAATGTAAAGTTTTTATAAAGCACAGTATCTAGTCCTCAGGACTGCTCAAAGCACTTTACTCTCTCTTTAGGCAGACCAATTCAACTGATGAAAAGGGATGAAATGTATGGGTACCCGAAATGTATAGCAATATTTTGGTCTGAGTAAATGTTATAAGGTGCAGAAATAGACATTTACATAATATATTGTGAGGTGGCAACTTTTACAAGACCTGCACACTGTGTATAACTATCATTAACAGAGTAGCTGATATTTCATGAGCGAATTCAAAGCCAGTAATGTTTCTACGAATGTTAATTATTTACACCCATACCATGCATTCACTGCTGTTCTAGAACAAGGCCACCCTAGGGATGTTGCATTATTTCACAGCTGTATCAGACTTAAAAACAAAACAAACGATGCATGAATATAATGCACTAAAACTAAGATCACAACACTATGTGTCTGTGAATCGATGGACTCAATGATAATAGTGTTTTCCTTAACACTAAACATGTGGAAGGCATGTCGCACACATCAAGATGCAAGTGTTTGTGACGATAAAATAACCATGTTTATGAAGTAGATATGCCTCCAGGTAGCTTATATTTACTGGGAGATTTTCCAAGAGATTAAACATGATGTTTGTTTTGCCGGGGTTTCATACGAATGTAAACAAATAACAAATGCATTTGATTTGTAATATTTCCTTCTTTTGATGATAATGTATGAAACTAATTAAACTAATTATTAGTCACATGACTCACACCAGTATAATTAAATTCCAGTGATCACATAGTTGGTATTAGTGTTATTATTTAATTATGTTTTTATCATTGATACTGCAAAAATGGAGGTGATAAATAATACTACACTGCATGTAAGTTATCTTGGCCATCATCAGGTACTTTTGGGTTGTTTGTTTTCAGTAATTTGTAAAAAAAATTGTAAAATTTATTAAATATAGATCTATAATTTTTGGTAGATAAATGTGCATAATCTCACCAGCAATATATATATATATAATATATGAAATTATCTGGACTCAAGGGTCTATTTAATTATAACCATTATAAGGGTGATTATCGGTAGTCATGATAACTAGCCAAGGCATTGACAGGAGGGAATTCTCTTAAATTGGTTATGTCATTGGCTAGAATGATTTATTGGAGGTACAACAGAAGGGTGGCGGACAGAACCCCTGCCGGACATAATCCCCATGGGCAAAACCCACCTGAAGAAAAACCCTGCCGGACAAACTCCCTGCTTTTCAGTGTTTTTATCCAGTTAGCTGCAATACCATATAACAACCAGTAACAATATTTTGTTTCCATTTCTTTCCTTTTTACTACAATATATTCTGAACATATTTCACACATTCACAGAAATACCGTCAGTTCACTTCCACCGGATTGTAACAATATTTTGTTTCCATTTCTTTTATTTTTCATACAATATATTCTGAACATATTTCACACATTCACAGAACCTTTACAAATTTAATCGTCACTCTTTGTATTGGGAGTGGCTTCTAGAAGCTTTTGAAAGTCTCTAAAAATGGGGGTTATGTCTGTCAGGGGTTCTGCCCTACACCCACAACAGAAGGAATGGTGGTTTTGTAAAGTTTGTGAGCACTAGTGATGTTTTTTCTTCTGGGGGTAGCATTTCCATCACAACTTAATACTTAGTTGTCATAGTTTGACGCCAGTAAACACAATCAGGTTGGGTAACAATGATGTTATTAGGACAGTGCAGATATTAAATAAGGGTATATTAAATATCCAGTTGTTGTGTTCCACTTTGTCTCTCAAGTCCAGTAAGCAGCTGGACCCAAATTAGTCCTTCAATTTTGTATTCGGTCTTCTGTTACTGATTCTGTTTCACTCGCCCGTATCCACTCCTCCTCTCTCTTAGTAGGGAGAACAAAAGGAAGGGAATAGCCCATATTTGGACCAGTGAGAGCAGAACACTTGCAAACCATAACAAAGAAGTAAATCCACTTTGATTTAACTGCTGTGTGGTTCTGGTGAATTCTCACCAGAATAGATTGACATGGTCACAAATAACAAATGTTATACAACTACCATCCAAAATAAACCCTAAATGACATGTGAAAATATGATGTCGTAGACGTATCATTTATTTGTCACCTACCTGTCAGTCCTTGAGCACTAACATACAGCAGCTCAACTGTGTCAGTCCTTGAGCACTAACATACAGCAGCTCAACTGTGTCAGTCCTTGAGCACTAACATACAGCAGCTCAACTGTGTCAGTCCTTGAGCACTAACATACAGCAGCTCAACTGTGTCAGTCCTTGAGCACTAACATACAGCAGCTCAACTGTGTCAGTCCTTGAGCACTAACATACAGCAGCTCAACTGTGTCAGTCCTTGAGCACTAACATACAGCAGCTCAACTGTGTCAGTCCTTGAGCACTAACATACAGCAGCTCAACTGTGTCAGTCCTTGAGCACTAACATACAGCAGCTCAACTGTGTCAGTCCTTGAGCACTAACATACAGCAGCTCAACTGTGTCAGTCCTTGAGCACTAACATACAGCAGCTCAACTGTGTCAGTCCTTGAGCACTAACATACAGCAGCTCAACTGTGTCAGTCCTTGAGCACTAACATACAGCAGCTCAACTGTGTCAGTCCTTGAGCACTAACATACAGCAGCTCAACTGTGTCAGTCCTTGAGCACTAACATACAGCAGCTCAACTGTGTCAGTCCTTGAGCACTAACATACAGCAGCTCAACTGTGTCAGTCCTTGAGCACTAACATACAGCAGCTCAACTGTGTCAGTCCTTGAGCACTAACATACAGCAGCTCAACTGTGTCAGTCCTTGAGCACTAACATACAGCAGCTCAACTGTGTCAGTCCTTGAGCACTAACATACAGCAGCTCAACTGTGTCAGTCCTTGAGCACTAACATACAGCAGCTCAACTGTGTCAGTCCTTGAGCACTAACATACAGCAGCTCAACTGTGTCAGTCCTTGAGCACTAACATACAGCAGCTCAACTGTGTCAGTCCTTGAGCACTAACATACAGCAGCTCAACTGTGTCAGTCCTTGAGCACTAACATACAGCAGCTCAACTGTGTCAGTCCTTGAGCACTAACATACAGCAGCTCAACTGTGTCAGTCCTTGAGCACTAACATACAGCAGCTCAACTGTGTCAGTCCTTGAGCACTAACATACAGCAGCTCAACTGTGTCAGTCCTTGAGCACTAACATACAGCAGCTCAACTGTGTCAGTCCTTGAGCACTAACATACAGCAGCTCAACTGTGTCAGTCCTTGAGCACTAACATACAGCAGCTCAACTGTGTCAGTCCTTGAGCACTAACATACAGCAGCTCAACTGTGTCAGTCCTTGAGCACTAACATACAGCAGCTCAACTGTGTCAGTCCTTGAGCACTAACATACAGCAGCTCAACTGTGTCAGTCCTTGAGCACTAACATACAGCAGCTCAACTGTGTCAGTCCTTGAGCACTAACATACAGCAGCTCAACTGTGTCAGTCCTTGAGCACTAACATACAGCAGCTCAACTGTGTCAGTCCTTGAGCACTAACATACAGCAGCTCAACTGTGTCAGTCCTTGAGCACTAACATACAGCAGCTCAACTGTGTCAGTCCTTGAGCACTAACATACAGCAGCTCAACTGTGTCAGTCCTTGAGCACTAACATACAGCAGCTCAACTGTGTCAGTCCTTGAGCACTAACATACAGCAACTCAACTGTGTCAGACCTTGAGCACTAACATACAGCAGCTCAACTGTGTCAGTCCTTGAGCACTAACATACAGCAACTCAACTGTGTCAGTCCTTGAGCACTAACATACAGCAGCTCAACTGTGTCAGTCCTTGAGCACTAACATACAGCAGCTCAACTGTGTCAGTCCTTGAGCACTAACATACAGCAGCTCAACTGTGTCAGTCCTTGAGCACTAACATACAGCAGCTCAACTGTGTCAGTCCTTGAGCACTAACATACAGCAGCTCAACTGTGTCAGTCCTTGAGCACTAACATACAGCAGCTCAACTGTGTCAGTCCTTGAGCACTAACATACAGCAGCTCAACTGTGTCAGTCCTTGAGCACTAACATACAGCAGCTCAACTGTGTCAGTCCTTGAGCACTAACATACAGCAGCTCAACTGTGTCAGTCCTTGAGCACTAACATACAGCAGCTCAACTGTGTCAGTCCTTGAGCACTAACATACAGCAGCTCAACTGTGTCAGTCCTTGAGCACTAACATACAGCAGCTCAACTGTGTCAGTCCTTGAGCACTAACATACAGCAGCTCAACTGTGTCAGTCCTTGAGCACTAACATACAGCAGCTCAACTGTGTCAGTCCTTGAGCACTAACATACAGCAGCTCAACTGTGTCAGTCCTTGAGCACTAACATACAGCAGCTCAACTGTGTCAGTCCTTGAGCACTAACATACAGCAGCTCAACTGTGTCAGTCCTTGAGCACTAACATACAGCAGCTCAACTGTGTCAGTCCTTGAGCACTAACATACAGCAGCTCAACTGTGTCAGTCCTTGAGCACTAACATACAGCAGCTCAACTGTGTCAGTCCTTGAGCACTAACATACAGCAGCTCAACTGTGTCAGTCCTTGAGCACTAACATACAGCAGCTCAACTGTGTCAGTCCTTGAGCACTAACATACAGCAGCTCAACTGTGTCAGTCCTTGAGCACTAACATACAGCAGCTCAACTGTGTCAGTCCTTGAGCACTAACATACAGCAGCTCAACTGTGTCAGTCCTTGAGCACTAACATACAGCAGCTCAACTGTGTCAGTCCTTGAGCACTAACATACAGCAGCTCAACTGTGTCAGTCCTTGAGCACTAACATACAGCAGCTCAACTGTGTCAGTCCTTTGTATTGTTGCCTTCTTTGGTTTTATTTATTATCATTTTCTACATATAATATCTACTGATCTTTTACTGAAAGAGGCCTTTACTATTTAGATTTTTTTGCTGTTTTAGCATGTTTGAAGGAAATATTTCAGCCAGTAAATTCACAACTATAACTTGTCACCGACTACCTACACATTATCTATCGTCAGGTGCGGATGAGAGAATTGACAATGGCATCATATTCTGGATGTCGCAATTCTCCTGTACCGCACACCCGCATCGAAGACGAGGTGCAGATGGAGGAGGTCTACATCATAGGGAAGAAGTTGGGAGAGGGAAGCTTTGGCATCGTGAGGAAAGTCATACACAAGGACACCAATGTGGCATGGGCGTGTAAAGCCGTCAACAAGGAGAAGGTAGAACGTCACACCTGTTGCTTGATACCATTTTGTTTTAATAAATTATATTTTAATCCCTTCAATGCATAGGTAAAAATAGCACGAAATGTATAAATGTTTCTGTAATTACATGGAAATTAATTTTGAAATGGATACACTGACAGCAGTGGCCCTGCGGTGAAAGTACGGCAGCCGATGTTAGTATTCTTGAAAGAGCGCTGGATGTAATTTCACTGTTGGCATACGGTTTCATTTTGCATGTGTATAACTGAATTTTCTCCCTGGCGATTGTTGCTATTAGTGTTGCATACTCCTGGTGCTCTCTGTTTAACATTAATTCTAATTCTCGGTAGGCTGGCAGTTCAAAGATCAGGTTACTCGAACGGGAGGTGGACATATTGAAGAAGGTTCGCCACGAACACATCATCAGATTGAAAGAAATTTTCGAAACACCAAAGGTGAGGTGATGTTTGCTTCGTGTCACTCAACGTGTGCAAAGATCATGCTGAAGATTAATGTAAAAGGTAAGATTAATGCTAGAACGACTAATTTTATGGCTTACAACCACTCTGAAAACATCAAAATCATTACCAGGAAAGTATCTTTTTGAAGAAGGTTCATGACTATGAATACACTGGCTCATGGGTGGACACTACAACCAACAACATCTAAACGAGGAAGACAAAGGCTCATAATCCACTTTATTATATCAGCCTGGAGAAATATGGAAGTTTGGACTGCCAAGTGAAATTAAGTAGCACCTATTCACGGTAGTGAGTTTTATGGACAATTAATAACAAGAAAACATAAAACACAACTCGATGGGTGCTGTACAAGGATGCTTTGAACACTTTCAAGTCAACTTTTTCATTCCTTTGAAAGAGGAACTATTCCACTTTTTGAGAAGGCATCAGTTTACTGAGTTCCTGTAGTGTTGATTTTAATTTACCCAACTTCCAGACTTTTTATGGATTGATTAAGCCTATTACAAATCACTTTTAGTCTAAATAGTTAAGTAACATGTGCTGTCAGTTGAATAAACGAGTGCGAACTGTTGTTGAAATCATGATTGAAAGAACTGACTATGAATATCAGATCGGAGAAGTTACAGAAGTGTGAGGGCAGTACAGGGATTTGAGGGTAGCCATTAATTTAGGTGTTCTTCCTCATGCTTCCCTTGACTGGGGTGATACTTAAGACCTGTTTTATTGCACTGCACCCTAAAGAAACAGGTGAAGTCTATCTTATACAGTCGCCTGGCTGCCTAGGAACACAATCTTTATGCTGTGCCTTAAAATTATTAATCCATTTGTTTAAATATTACTATATTAAGTTTTTATCATGTTTAGGATAATAGCTGTCTAAATAGTGTACATATTTTATTAGAATACTCACATTTTTATGTTTTCATATCTTTCACATCCCAATCTCCCTCAGTCCTTCTGACTGCCCTAGGATTTAGATGTAGACTTCTGTAAATGCTTGCAGAATTGTGACTGGATCTGGTAAGAAATTAGTTAATAGTTTATTTGTTGATTTCACAAAAACCTTAAAACAGCTAACAGTTCATAGAGGTTTTCATTTTATAAAGTAACTGAAGAATGTGAAGAAATGCAAATACCATTGCAGTCGTAAGTTTGATGTATGTAGATTCTGGTAACAACATCACCGTCATACCAATGAATACAACAATAACATTATTTAGACATTCGTTTCCAAAATACAAATCTGTTCAATGGTGTTAGCAATGTTTGTAAAATACTAATACTTATGTAATGATTAATAGAGGTACTAAAATGTGAGTAATACAATAAAACGTCTATAAAGTTGCTAAAATAAAACTGCTAAACACTCATGATCTAAAGCTATAATTCAATACACATTACATACATCAATTACTGAATGATATTGCGGTTAATTACTTGTTAATAAAAATGAAAAATATATAATAATAATAAATTAATATAAAATAAAAAACACTCGATCACACATCGCATGACGCATACTTCCAACTGTTCGGCATCGCCAAAATACGTGCAAAACTCACAACGACGTGTAAGACTAGTGCACTCGCTCGTGACGCCAAGAATAGACCATGGCAACGCGGTGCTCCACAGTATCAGTGACCGCCTAATGTATGGCACGAAGACGGTCGAGCACTCCGCGGTCAGAGTAGCTCCACAGATCCAGCGCAGCAACAGACATCAGAGCATCACCGCAGGACTTAAATGTCCTCACTGGCCACTGGTGAAGTGACGCACAGAGTACAAAACAGAGTACAAAAAAGCAATCCTTGTCTTCAATATCCTTCACAACCAGACACCCGTCATTGACCACTCGCCACGTGCCACGCCAGTTGCCACGATCCATGCCATAATACAACCCGGTGTGATACAGCCGGCGATCTCTCTCGAGCCGGACCACTTCTGTGGAATGAGCTGCCGGAGGAACTGCAGCTGACCACCTCACTGGACGCCTTCAAAGCACGCATCATACACACCATTCCAAACTTGCTTTCAATGTGTAAATGTGTAACATGTTGTTTTAAGGTCTTCTTTCTATGTCATTGCATAATTTACTAGTGTATAAATAAACTTAATTATTATTCAATAATTATTAAGATAATATATTACTTTAATAGTAGAATGGATTGACACCTTAAGAAAACACTGCCTCCGAATGAATCTGGAGAAAACTTAAGTAATGTGGATAGGTGAACAGGAGGTAGATCTGCATGTAGTTATTGACGGAAAGACCATTAAACAAGTGAACAGCTTTGTATACCTGGGCGGTACAGTGTGTGAGGATGGAAGGAGTAGTAAAGAAATACAGAGGAGGGTGCAAGCAGGAGCAGCAGCATGGAAGATGGTAGAAGGCATTATGTGGGACAGAAAACTGAAGAAACAACTGAAAGGAAAAGTGTTGGAAGCCTGCATTGTACCAGCCTATATATATGGGTTGGGAACACTGCCACTGACAGAGAGACAGGAGGAGAAACTACAGGTAGCAGAAAACAACTGGGTCAGAAGAATATGTAGAGTAACGCGAGAGGATAGAAGATTAAAGAATTGTGAGAGGAGATTGGAATGAAAAAACACCTAAAGAGGAAAGTAGCCAGTAACAGAATGAGATGGGCGGGACATGTACATAGAATGGGTGAAGACAGACTGGCGAAAAGAGCGTGGAAAGTAGAAGAGGGTGGCAGGAACAACAGCATAAAACAAAACCTGGGGAGGGCTGACGTGAACAGCCATGAATGGATGGCCATTGTGGACGAGAGAGAGAGGTGGAAAGAACTGATAAGAAAAGTAGAAGAAGCTACCAAGTGACGTGGACCCCACCCCGCAAGGGAGCAAGGGGAAGAAGATTAGTTTAATAGTAAACAACTAAAATAATGTACTAATAAATATTACGATATGATAAAGTCACATTAAACTGCTATGATGAAGTCACATTAAACTGATACGATGATGTCACATAAAACTAGACATTGTAAGCAAGTGTAAAATAATGTGTCTTAAGATGTGCCTTAAAAGTGTTCACACACTCAATCAAATGCAGATCCTGGCAGCACGTTCCAGAGCGTTTGTCCCACGGAACGGAATATAGGGTGTGATGAGTGAAGTGAGGTAAGCCGGCGTCCGGTCGTGAACGGCGCGAAATACAAGTACGAGCAACTTGTACTGGATGCGCCACTTCACCGGCAACCAGTGTCTCGGTGCCGCTTTGATACTCTGCCAGTCCCCGCGCCTCATTCGTAGAACCTCTCTAGCCGCCGAATGTCAAACCATCTCATGGTGGTGGAGTAGACGGTCTGACACTCTGTAAACACTGCATTTCCATAGTCGATTCTCGACATCACCAGCAAATGCACTAGACTCTCAGTTGTTCCAGTTGTTAAATGATTATTACTATAGTTATCCAACGATATTTAGTGTAGATTGTTTTAATAAAATTAGTTTAGGCCATTTTACAAATTGTGTAGTACAGTGCAGTTTTTTGTAGGAATTAGGCAAACATTAATTTGACAATGATACAGCTGTAGTAGTACATATGTATAATGTAGTAGTAAAATAATAATGATATTCTACATTCACCCCTGTACAGCAGGGAACAAAAGGATAAATAATAGTAATAATCAATTGAAATGTCAATACATGCGTGTACTATGAATATTTTATAGTAATATGATATATGAAATAATATTAAAATTAAATATTGAAAAAAAGTTGTCAGAAGTGGGATTCGAACCCACGCCTGGAGAACCAGACTGCGACCTGAACGCAGCGCCTTAGACCGCTCGGCCATCCTGACTATATGGAATGGCGGCTTGTAATATTCAGTAACATCGCATCTCTATTGTTGATGGTCTCCAGTTTCCATAATACATTATGGTTATTAAGTTTTTAATTGAAGATTAGACCACAATGCGTTTTAATTTTGTCAACATTCATTAAACATGTTTCTTTACAAAAGCCTCGGTGTTGAAGTCTTTCCAATAGAGTGCTGCCACCTAGTGACTGCTTGTGATTGCTGTTAATGACATGGCGCCACCTAGTGGAACAAAATACAAACACTTCTACCAGACTACGGTTTGTGACTACTGCAGTCAATTAGGAATATTTATATGTAATGTGCACGCGATAAATGATGTTTTTCGTGGTACAGCCGTTAATACAGATTATGTACACAGAACAGCAGCATATTGTGAAAGATCTGATAAGCATACATTTGTCTTTTTGCAATCTAAATGTGTTTATTTATCTATTTGTTTGTGTGGCACCTTGCAAGTCGGATTTTTCTGCCTTTGAATAATGTATCACTCCTATAAGCCGCTTTCAATTAATGTCCTTCTGTGCCCTTCTTGTGACAACTAAGATGCACTACTACTAGTTTGTGGGGTACATCAATGTAGCAATAAATTTTAACTTTTTGTATTACTTTTTTGTGATAACACCCGTATATCTTGAGTTTACTATGATTTGCATCTAATCACGTTTTAATTGCATCTGCAAGGATGTTGACTTGTCGCGGATATAGCATGGTGTAACGTGTTCTTCTTTTTAGAAAATGTACCTGATCATGGAATACTGCAATGGTGGAGAACTGGCAGACGTACTCAAGGACAAGAAGAGGTTTTCAGAGGTCGAAGTGAAGACAATCATTGAAAGGCTAGCAAGTGCAATAGGATACCTTCATAAAAAGGGTAATTAAATTTGACATTATACACCATTATGTGTTATGTACTTTGATGGAATTATTGGGCAAACTATTTTTACTGGACCAAACAAAATTGTGTGAAAGATAGTAAAACTAAAAGGTGTTCTGACTCTAGACTCGTGTATATATATATGTGTGTGTGTATATATATATATATATATATGTATATATATGTAGCAGGGGATTTACCATGAAGACAGACAACACGGTTAAATGATGACTGTCATTTATTGTGTTATAAATCTAAAATACAAAATAAAACCTGCAACATAATAACACGATTACTACAAGTGCAACAATGAATACAAAGGACCATTCAACAACAGCATTAAACATAACATTCCTTGCATAACATTGATACAGTTAAATTGCATATAGATCATCTCAGATACCAAATAGCAGGCTAGCACCTGTGATATTTGTATCTAGATATCCAAACGGCAATACGCCTTGATGGATTTATTATCAATAACACATAGGCCTATATTAGTTTAAACACTTGTTCTTATATCAAGAAATACATTCAAATGCATCCTAAGCATCATTAACACAGTATCAAATCAGTGTAAAATGTCCATAAAGTATAAACTCGGTTGTAATACTTCAACAATTAAACACATGTATATGAGGCACTCCTCTATGCATAATACAGCATCGGTACGTATACATGACCATTATCATCATGTAACGGTTTATCATCCACATAGAATACGAATCTATTAATCAATACTAAACGCATGTCTAACTGCATTGTCTCTAATTCCTTAATACAGTTGTGTATAATTACTGTCAGACTAATTGTTTCTAACCAATTAGTAATACACCATGACATTGAAGGTAACAATGCTCACCCCAACTGGGAACTGCAGTATAACACAGTGCCTGAGCACTGCTCAGTGCAATCACACCATGCATTCTCTGTAAATAAACAAGCAAGTGAAATATAATACTTACACAGCATTGCACAAACTAACAATACTCAGTAACTGATATACAACCAATTATCAGTTATAAATGAATAAACCAAATAATGACTAACACTATATCATTATATGTACGCTGACATGATGATTCCCTTAAAATGCACAAAAATAGCATAATTCTGCTGTGAGAACACCTGCTAAGTGTCACATATATTTTAGATTTGCAAGTGTAATTGTATATTTGCTAACAACAATTGGAAATCATCTTATTACTTAAAGCATTGACTAAACACTCTTCTGCTAACCTATCCTATCAATATATAAATTACCCACTACACTGGGGGTTAATAGCCCTTCAGTAGAAACTACTCTGCTAAACTCAATGGGCAGTCTGTCTATCTACTGACAGTCAACATGCTGTCCCTACTCCCTAGAGAATAGCCATACCTGACACATCACACAGCCTACTGTGCCAATATCTCAGCAGGGAACATATCAACACAATGATCTCCTATTGAGTATTAAAGACTCACCCTAATTACTAGATTAGGAACCATGCAATTGTGTAGGATAGTGCTTCCTTATCCCAACAAGTACAAAGCGCAGATAAACGCAAAACGTGGTCTGCGCATGCGTCAGGTGTGGTCGTTTCTTTTCGTTCGTTCTGACAGCTATTGCATTAATCTCGAGATCAACATATTCTTATTTGTTTTAACTTGATTGTATACATCTATAACATTATCTAGATGTAGCCGCATGGTGATATTTGTGTTCGAAAGTTTCTAAATACGGTTTTAGTACATTGGCTTCCTTGGCAACAAGTCATGACATTGATTGACATAACAAGATGGCGTAAATTGTAAACGCTGAGTTGGAAAGCGCGCGTAACACAAACCCCCCAAAGTCAACTGAAACAATAGTGCTGCTTTTCAAAGTAATTTTATTTACTCAGGCTGCATTCAGAATAAACTAAATTATCTGCAACTAGAGCCTTATTTCTACCGCATTTAGTATTATTAAGTCTCGTTGAGCGTGGATTTCCTGCCTCAATTGTACACTTTGTGTAAACAAAGGCTATACGTATAGTTCCATCCATATAGAAATGCGCAGGTCAGGCTGCTAACTAATTGATTGCCATAGTAGGAGCACCAACAAACCTTTATACTAACAGGCTTTTCGCACAGGACGTCTTTTAAAAATCCAGAGTCGCCCTGGGTGAAAATCCCTTGTTAGCTGCACCATATAATAAAGACGTCTTGTCTGCACTTGAAATTTAAATAGATCATTTAACCTGATACCTGTGCGAAATCTTTCAATTGCATTAATCATAATATAACGTAGGTTAATTAATAAAAGAGAGAGGGAGAGACTTGGCTTGCAACTTGTTTCTTTTGTGAAATCCTATAACAGCATTGAACATTTTATTGTAAGTACATTTTATTTTTAAACATTTTAAAATCTACACCATATTGTTTTTATTTTTTGTATTGTTTTTAAGCCTTCACTATTTATGTGGGAGATTCTGGACAGTCGTACAACGGCATAATTTTTTTTTATTTTTTTAACACATTTTAAACTACCTAAAAATTGGCAGGAAACTTGTCACTATAAGATGGACCTACGGGTAACAATGGCTTTCATACTGATGGTCGCATTCTTGGCGGGACTTTGACATGGTAATGGTTTTACATCAGCATCACTTCCTGATAATATAAATGCTGGATTCCAGTTTGTGGGTGAGAGGAGGATCCAGACAGCTTTGCTGCTTGGAGCGGATATGTACATCCAGCGTGTAGTGAACAGACAGTCACGATATCCATCTGTGAACCAGCGAACAATGTCCACTTATCTGTTACTTGCACTACTGATCTCGGGTGATATACAGTTGAACCCCGGACCAGTTAAGTATCCATGTGGAGTATGTAAGAAGGCTGTTGCCAGAAATCATTGTGCTATGTGTTGTGACGAATGCGACACATGGATCCACATTGGTTGTTGCGGAGTATCACCCAAAGAGTATCGCCACTTACAATATTCTAATGTCAGCTGGTACTGCACTCACTGTTCACTACCAAATTTCTCAAACTCCCTTTTTAACGACAGCTCCATACTTAGTGACCCTAACCCATATGACTTGTTGTCGGACTCAGAGTCTGGAAATGGTGACAACTTCGCAGACTCTGAGTCCGAACCTACAAACCGGAATAAAGCAACCAACAAGCCTAAATCAAAACCAATTAAGATTATGGTCATTAACTGCAACAGCAAACTAAGCACAGATAAACGCACCCAGTTTATGAGTACTGTGGAGTCCGAGGGTCCCGATGTAGTGATTGGCACAGAGTCGCACGTAGATGCATCGGTGTCTGATGGAGAAATCTTCCATCCAGGATACGATGTCTACCGAAAAGACCGAGACAGGAATGGTGGAGGAGTATTTGTTGCCATAAAGAATTGTTTTATTTCGTCGGGGTTGCCCGAGTTTGACTCGGACTGCGAAACTGTATGGGCAAGAATACAGGTGTTCGGGTGCCGGACCCTGATAGTGGGATCATACTATAGACCGCCTAACTCCACTATCGATGCACTATCTGGTCTGGAGGATTCGCTAGGCCGTATTAGCTCGAAATATCCAGCGGCAAACAATGTTTTGGGGGGTGATTTTAACATGCCGGGCATCGACTGGGAAACCAAGTCGGTGAACAGAAACCCCCAGTATGGCAATGGTATGAGTCAGAAACTGATTGATATCTGCAATGACTTTTCATTGGACCAAGTGGTCAGAATACCAACACGCCTCAACAATATACTGGACCTGATTCTTACCACAAACCCTAACCTGTTCAGAAATATCTCTACTATCAACGGAATTAACGACCATGACATTGTCACCACCGATCTCGACATGAAAGTACCAATGAACAAGAAGAAAGCCAGAACCGTTTATATATATAAACGAGCAGACATTGGTGCCATTAAAAAAGAATTAGAGGAATTTAATATAAACTTGTTTGGAGAGGATTTCAACTTGCAATCAGTTAATGAGAATTGGAATATGTTTAAATTAATTGTACTGGATAGCGTGAACAGATTCATTCCTACAAAGAAACTATCAACTAGGAACAATCTCCCATGGATGACAAGACATATTCACAGACTAATCCACAAGAAACAGAGACTATATAACAAAGCAAAAAAGACACAAAACAATCAGGACTGGGCTGTCTTCAGGAAGCACTGGACACATGTAAAAACAGAGCTAACCACTGCGTATCATAACTATATTGATAGCATTCTTGACGTCGAGTGTAACGAAGAAAGGTTAATCCCCAAGAAATTTTGGTCATACGTCAAAAATCTAAGAAAGGACTTTGTTGGTATACCATCACTGAAAGACCACAACAATCGTCTGGTTTCGTCTAGTAAGGGGAAAGCAGATATACTGTCAAAGCAGTACCAAACTGTCTTCACAAAGGAAGATCTTGTCAACATTCCAGTCATGCCTCAGTCACCATATTCCGCAATGCCGGGAATCGCAGTCACGGTACATGGAGTACACAAGCTGTTACTCAGACTGAAGCCCGGCAAAGCGCATGGCCCTGACGCAATCCCAAACAAAATTCTAACGGAGACAGCTGATCAAATTGCACCTTGCCTGGCTAGAATATTCCAACAATCCATCGACACGGGTGAGGTCCCCTTGACTGGAAACATGCTAATATACGAGCAGTATTCAAGAAGGGTGACAAATCAGTCGCAGCAAACTATAGGCCAGTATCCCTCACATCAGTATGCTGCAAACTATTTGAACATATTATCTACAGCAACATAATGGGACACCTGGACTCTAATAACATCATCGTAGAGTACCAGCATGGGTTCAGGAATTAACATTCATGTGAGACACAATTAATTGGTGCCACCGAAGACATTGCAAAGAATATAGATAACGGCCACCAAACTGATCTCCTAATACTGGACTTTTCTAAGGCCTTTGACACCGTGCCCCACGCACGCCTTATGGGAAAACTCCAGTATTACGGGGTCAGTGATGGAGTCACCAACTGGATTTCAAATTGGCTAACTGACAGAAAGCAGAATGTAGTAGTAGATGGCGAGTCGTCAGAAGAAATGGCAGTCGAGTCTGGGGTACCCCAGGGCACTGTACTGGGCCCACTTCTTTTTTTATTATATGTCAATGATACAGGAGAGGGGATCACCTCTAACATCCGGCTTTTTGCCGACGATTGTATTTTATACCGGCGTATCAATAACAGTAATGACGGAGAAGCCATTCAGTCTGACCTGCAGAGGCTGGTGGACTGGTCTGCAACCTGGCAGATGCATTTTAATATAAATAAATGCTCAGTTATGAGAAGAGAACTGTCCACCAGTCCCAGTATACCATCAATGGAGACAACCTGGGAATGGTACACCACCACCCGTACCTAGGTGTGGAGTTCTCTGATGACCTCAGATGGAACATTCACATATCCCACCTATCTGCCAAATCTAATCGTGTATTAGGTTTTATCAAGAGAAATCTGTATAAATGCTCAGAGAAAACTAAACAATCGGCTTACTTCACACTAGTTCATCCTAACCTCGAATACGCGAGCGCTGCTTGTGATCCATACACCAAAAAAATATTAACGAACTTGAGAAAATACAGCGATGAGCAGCGAGATTTGTAATGGGTAACAACAGTCGGGAAAGCAGCGTAACATTAATGATGAAAACACTCAAGTGGGAGTTCCTAGAACGCCGCAGAGAGGTCAACTGCCTAGCAATGTTCTATAAATCTCTACACGGAGAAATAGTTCTTCCTTTGCCGAGTCACCTTGTTCACTCAATCAACAACACTCGTGGCCACACTCACAGTGAACGATTTATTCAGGTGCCGGCAAGGACTCAGGTTTATGCTAACAGCTTTTTTAATAGAACAGTACTTTTAAATCTAGGCGTGGCAGACGACTCTAAAGTTCCCTGTAGTGCTATGACATATGCCCCCCCACCCTATATTGGCGTAATGACCTTATGGTTTTTGCCAATTATTATATAAACGTAGACAAGTGGAATTTAACCTGTGTATATCATAATACAAACAGCTGTAAGTGCTGAGGGAATACAGCCCACACTGTTAACACAGACCAGTTAACTGACCTTCCCAAGGGAAACTTAAAAGTGACATTAACAGCAAGTGGGGAAACCCTGGAGTGCTATGTCTGTCCAGCTTCTCTCAGAAACTCTGATGGCATCTCTTACATAACCCTGGCTTAGTGACCCTGGGTATGACCCTCCTTGGTGACTGCTCAGGAAACTGACACCGTAGAAGACTTATAGGCTTTTCCAGGCCATAGAAGTTACACTGGTGAAATGGGGTCTACAGACTTACCAGTAACACATTAAAAGTAATGAGAACAAAAAGAGTACTTGGAGTTTTGGAATAATGGAAGTTAATAATTAACTATTTCGTCAGTAACCCTGCCTGTTACATATATACTATATACATATATATATATATGTTAACATTTATTTCATTTATTCCTTCAAAAATCAATTTCATTGGTATTAAGTATAAGTCTATAAATAGTAAATGTGCACAACTGGTTTAACAGAAGACATTTGTTATAATCATCAAAAGAATTTATTATATCAGTGTAACTTCTGAAAGTGTCAATAAGCTTGTGCCATACTCATAGTATATATATATATATATATATAAATTCTTTTGATGATTATAACAAATGTCTTCTGTTAAACCAGTTGTGCACATTTACTATTTATGGACTTATACTTAATACCAATGAAATTGATTCTTGATGGAATAAATGTTAACACTTAATTTGTATCTTGTAAGGGAGAAATATGGCCTAGTGGTAGACTGACTACATCAAACCAGGTATCCAGTTCTAGAAATAATTTTTGATTGCTGTGCCCCTAAGTTTTACCTAACATCAGAAGACGTAAACATGCATGCATGGACACACTTGCACTGTTTTTAAAATGCACAAAGGTTTTTGTTCTATAATTTGTATGAAGAAATAACCATTTAGGCAATGTGTTTTATGTTGCAATATGTCAAAATTACATTAAAAATGTGTGAAAATTGTTGTCATGCGCAGTTGTTTTACTGGTGACTGGCAGAATCTTCCTGAACAAAGTATACATTGTGTAACATATTTGCATTGCAGGCATGGTTCACAGAGACATCAAGTTAGAAAACATTCTCATGGCACAAAACCCAAAAGACAAAAATGACAAGCTCTACATAAAGGTAAACTGCTAATGTGTTCAGGGAAATAATTTCTTTGCTTACCATTACTGATTGTTTCTGTTAAAAATGATGTAATGTTATTCTTTCTTACAAGCTGTGCTACTTATAAATATCTGTGTTAATAATTGGAAGAGTCTTTGGAACTGTAACCTGTGCAGGTCAAATTCAACAAGATATGCAAATCAGCTGTTGACAACAATTGCCCTGCTGTCCAACAGGTGACAGACTTTGGCCTGTCTGTAATGAAAGGAGTTGGCCAGGACAGTATGATGATGGACTTCTGTGGAACGCCAATGTATATGGGTAAGGAATCAGACTTTATAATGCAAAAATAAAATCACTGTACAGGTACCAATGTACTTGCTTATTCTAATATGTCTTGCCTTATTATTTATTGTAATTGATGTGTTAGTATCATCCTTCTCCATAGTTTGTTGTGTACATTTGTGTTCAAATGTTGGGCTGTTGAAAAACATCTGAAGGAAATTATTGATTGTAATTGATGTGTTAGTATCATCCTTCTCCATAGTTTGTTGTGTACATTTGTGTTCAAATGTTGGGCTGTTGAAAAACATCTGAAGGAAATTATTGATTGTAATTGATGTGTTAGTATCATCCTTCTCCATAGTTTGTTGTATACATTTGTGTTCAAATGTTGGGCTGTTGAAAAACATCTGAAGGAAATTATTGATTGTAATTGATGTGTTAGTATCATCCTTCTCCATAGTTTGTTGTGTACATTTGTGTTCAAATGTTGGGCTGTTGAAAAACATCTGAAGGAAATTATTGATTGTAATTGATGTGTTAGTATCATCCTTCTCCATAGTTTGTTGTGTACATTTGTGTTCAAATGTTGGGCTGTTGAAAAACATCTGAAGGAAATTATTGATTGTAATTGATGTGTTAGTATCATCCTTCTCCATAGTTTGTTGTGTACATTTGTGTTCAAATGTTGGGCTGTTGAAAAACATCTGAAGGAAATTATTGATTGTAATTGATGTGTTAGTATCATCCTTCTCCATAGTTTGTTGTATACATTTGTGTTCAAA
Organism: Paraescarpia echinospica; assembly: GCA_020002185.1. NCBI lineage: Eukaryota > Metazoa > Annelida > Polychaeta > Sabellida > Siboglinidae > Paraescarpia > Paraescarpia echinospica. Next base: position 58,575,551 of record CM034542.1, read on the forward strand.
TATTGTCTGTCCCCCCGTACGGCTCATACGGCTCATTGTTTGTGATGTGCTTATTCCACTATATATTTAAAGCCAATTTGAGTTGTACCCATCAAACTGCTTTTCTTTTGTATGTGTCATCGTTCAGACTTTACAGACGTACAGAAACACAGACTAAAAATTAAAGTTGATATAAAAAGACGTTTGAGTTTCTTAGGATGTATAAATGCCCAGATCGTAGTAAACCTGTTACAATCCCTCCATGCTGTTACCTTGCAAAGCTTTATATCCTGTATTGAGCTTTCTGCTGGGGTTCATTACTGCCTTCTTCAAGATCTCACCCAATCTTAATGTTGAGGCTTCTTGTTTATGATTGAAGGCCATATAATATATTTTGTTTTCCTGGTGTTACTCTTTAGTCTCACTTTCCCCACAGATATTGCAATTCTTTGTAGCAGTTCTCAAGGCTGTTGAATTTCTTATGACAGAAATTAGATGTCATTAACAAAGTCGAAATATTTAACAACAACTGACCCAATCAATCTACCTTATTTTGGAAGCCTAGATCTTTTCGTTTATACTTTAGCTGATTTCCCTCAACTGCATTCTGTTGGTATATTGCCTATATATACTTGGCTGGTTTTTCCTGGGATCTACTTGTCTGGCGTAACTTGAATGTCTGGCCCTCTTTTCTCTTTGACATTGGCACAATATTTAATGTTTCTGTTTGTAGCGCCAGAGATCATTGACAACAAGACCTACAGTGAAATGTGTGATATCTGGGCGATGGGTGTGATCATGTACATGCTGTAAGTAGGGGAACAACATAGGTCGTAACTCAATAATAGCACATGAATTGAATATCCAACTTATGGCGATGTGTACGACTGGTTTTGATCCTTTTTTATTATTGTACATAGGAAAAATGTTATTAGTAATTTTGTAAATGGGAATTAATGAGTTGTATAGTTATGAAGGGTTTCAGGATGCCAATTCTCGTGACAATTTTCAATGGGCAAAACTTAAGAAATGAAACTTACAACAAAAATTTGGCCCTTGCTGTCAGTTGCTATGATTTTGGGTTCTTAAGATATTACAATATCGTGTACAAGTTTCCACATTACATATCGTGTACAAGTTTCCACATTACAATATCGTGTACAAGTTTCCACATATGTTCTGATGATAAATCACTGAAGTGAGTTTTTCTTGAGAAACATCTTTTTTCCATGAAACCCTTTGTAAGCATATCATTAGTTGTTATCAAGTTACCCTCTCAATGTCTGAATTTGAGTAGTTGTGAAGTGTACACGCCAGACTTGTCAGCTGTGAATGAACTCTGTCTGGGTATATTTTGTTGTACGACTGTTCGTATCTCTATGTGATGGGCGTAAATGATCAGTTATCATTTCTGATGAAAAATCACCTGGCTCATTTTGCATAATTTATTTAATGAGGCAAAGTTGAGACCAACTAGTACAGTTAGCCACACAAACAACATATGATATGTCTGAAAGGTTCAATAGTAATTTTAATGCCAGCCAATATGTTTGACTGTCGTTTAATGGTGATAAAGCTCATTTTAATGGCACCTTGCTGCTAAGATATGGTGACTGTGATTGCTGTATAATCAATGGGCACTGCTATCTTCTTACTTGAGGTGTGTTGTCCTGTGGAAATGCAATCCAGTTTTGTCATGACATTTCCTGTCACGTGCACCACAGTGGTGCTGAGTAAACTGCACAAAGCAGGGCAATAATGAAGCTAAGGTACTCGCTCAACAGTCGTTATTTCAGACTTACGTAAGAACATTACAGGCTCTTAACACCAAACTTTCTAGAGGAAAACACTTCGCGAGGAGCTTGGTAACATGAAGATTCACCAATGTTACCAGGAAGCCATAGTCTTGGGATCTCGGTCATTGAACAACGTAAAATTAAAGTCAGAATTAACATGCATTGAAGTTGGTTGCAGAGGTTCCATGGCTGAAGCCAACAAATCCAGACTGAAGACTTCCATAGAATCTCTTGGAATAAAACCAACAGTGAAATGAACAAAACAGTTAACTCTATCTTTGTCCAAACTTGCTCTGCCGACATCAATCACCCTTTTCAAATGCAAACATGAGCCACTGGTTTGACCTGAGACTAGTTGAATTAGGAAATCACCTCAGATATGTCACTGATCACAAAATAAACTTTCCTAATTAGTAAGTGTTCATGTACATAAATGTGTTCATCTTAACTATGTTTTACTGTAACCTTTATTTATTATTTATCCTAGCCTGCAATACCATACTACCCTACATAGTGATTTACTGTATTTATTATTTATCCTAGCCTGCTATACCATACTACCATACATAGTGATTTACTATATTTATTATTTATCCTAGCCTGCTATACCATACTACCATACATAATGATTTACTGTATTTATTATTTATCCTAACCTGCTACACCATACTACCCTACATAGTGATTTACTGTATTTATTATTTATCCTAGCCTGCTATACCATACTACCCTACATAGTGATTTACTGTATTTATTATTTATCCTAGCCTGCTATACCATACTACCATACATAGTGATTTACTGTATTTATTATTTATCCTAGCCTGCTATACCATACTACCCTACATAGTGATTTACTGTATTTATTATTTATCCTAGCCTGCTATACCACACTACCATACATAGTGATTTACTGTATTTATTATTTATCCTAGCCTGCTATACCACACTACCATACATAGTGATTTACTGTATTTATTATTTATCCTAGCCTGCTATACCATACTACCATACATAGTAATTTACTCTATTTATTATTTATCCTAGCCTGCTATACCATATTACCATACATAGTGATTTACTGTATTTATTATTTATCCTAGCCTGCTATACCATACTACCATACATAGTGATTTACTGTATTTATTATTTATCCTAGCCTGCTATACCATACTACCATACATAGTGATTTACTGTATTTATTATTTATCCTAGCCTGCTATACCATACTACCCTACATAGTGATTTACTGTATTTATTATTTATCCTAGCCTGCTATACCATACTACCCTACATAGTGATTTACTGTATTTATTATTTATCCTAGCCTGCTATACCATACTACCCTACATAGTGATTTACTTTATTTATTATTTATCCTAGCCTGCTATACCATACTACCCTACATAGTGATTTACTTTATTTATTATTTATCCTAGCCTGCTATACCATACTACCATACATAGTGATTTACTCTATTTATTATTTATCCTAGCCTGCTATGCCACACTACCATACATAGTGATTTACTGTATTTATTATTTATCTTAGCCTGCTATACCATACTACCATACATAGTGATTTACTGTATTTATTATTTATCCTAGCCTGCTATACCATACTACCATACATAGTGATTTACTGTATTTATTATTTATCCTAGCCTGCTATACCACACTACCATACATAGTGATTTACTGTATTTATTATTTATCCTAGCCTGCTATACCACACTACCATACATAGTGATTTACTGTATTTATTATTTATCCTAGCCTGCTATACCATACTACCATACATAGTGATTTACTGTATTTATTATTTATCCTAGCCTGCTATACCATACTACCATACATAGTGATTTACTGTATTTATTATTTATCCTAGCCTGCTATACCATATTACCTAGCCTGCTATACCATACTACCATACATAGTGATTTACTGTATTTATTATTTATCCTAGCCTGCTATACCATACTACCATACATAGTGATTTACTGTATTTATTATTTATCCTAGCCTGCTATACCATACTACCCTACATAGTGATTTACTGTATTTATTATTTATCCTAGCCTGCTATACCATACTACCCTACATAGTGATTTACTTTATTTATTATTTATCCTAGCCTGCTATACCATACTACCCTACATAGTGATTTACTTTATTTATTATTTATCCTAGCCTGCTATACCATACTACCATACATAGTGATTTACTCTATTTATTATTTATCCTAGCCTGCTATGCCACTCTACCATACATAGTGATTTACTGTATTTATTATTTATCCTAGCCTGCTATACCATACTACCATACATAGTGATTTACTGTATTTATTATTTATCCTAGCCTGCTATACCATACTACCATACATAGTGATTTACTGTATTTATTATTTATCCTAGCCTGCTATACCACACTACCATACATAGTGATTTACTGTATTTATTATTTATCCTAGCCTGCTATACCATACTACCATACATAGTGATTTACTGTATTTATTATTTATCCTAGCCTGCTATACCATACTACCATACATAGTGATTTACTGTATTTATTATTTATCCTAGCCTGCTATACCATACTACCATACATAGTGATTTACTGTATTTATTATTTATCCTAGCCTGCTATACCATACTACCATACATAGTGATTTACTGTATTTATTATTTATCCTAGCCTGCTATACCACACTACCATACATAGTGATTTACTGTATTTATTATTTATCCTAGCCTGCTATACCATACTACCCTACATAGTGATTTACTTATTTATTATTTATCCTAGCCTGTGATTTACTATTTATTATTTATCCTAGCCTGCTATACCATACTACCATACATAGTGATTTACTGTATTTATTATTTATCCTAGCCTGCTATACCACACTACCATACATAGTGATTTACTGTATTTATTATTTATCCTAGCCTGCTATACCATACTACCATACATAGTGATTTACTGTATTTATTATTTATCCTAGCCTGCTATACCATACTACCATACATAGTGATTTACTGCCTATAGTATTTTACTGTATTTATTATTTGCCTGCTATACCATACTACCATACATAGTGATTTACTGTATTTATTATTTATCCTAGCCTGCTATTACCATACATAGTGATTTACTGTATTTATTATTTATCCTAGCCTGCTATACCATACTACCATACATAGTGATTTACTGTATTTATTATTTATCCTAGCCTGCTATACCATACTACCATACATAGTGATTTACTGTATTTATTATTTATCCTAGCCTGCTATACCATACCATACATAGTGATTTACTGTATTTATTATTTATCCTAGCCTGCTATACCATACTACCATACATAGTGATTTACTGTATTTATTATTTATCCTAGCCTGCTATACCACTCTACCATACATAGTGATTTACTGTATTTATTATTTATCCTAGCCTGCTATACCATACTACCATACATAGTGATTTACTGTATTTATTATTTATCCTAGCCTGCTATACCATACTACCATACATAGTGATTTACTGTATTTATTATTTATCCTAGCCTGCTATACCATACTACCCTAGCCTGCTATACCATACTACCATACATAGTGATTTACTGTATTTATTATTTATCCTAGCCTGCTATACCATACTACCATACATAGTGATTTACTCTATTTATTATTTATCCTAGCCTGCTATACCATACTACCATACATAGTGATTTACTGTATTTATTATTTATCCTAGCCTGCTATACCACTCTACCATACATAGTGATTTACTGTATTTATTATTTATCCTAGCCTGCTATACCATACTACCATACATAGTGATTTACTGTATTTATTATTTATCCTAGCCTAGCCTGCTATACCATACTACCATACCATAGTGATTTACTGTATTTATTATTTATCCTAGCCTGCTATACCATCTACCATACATAGTGATTTACTGTATTTATTATTTATCCTAGCCTGCTATACCATACTACCATACATAGTGATTTACTGTGATTTACTGTATTTATGTATTTATCCTAGCCTGCTATACCACACTACCATACATAGTGATTTACTGTATTTATTATTTATCCTAGCCTGCTATACCATACTACCATACATAGTGATTTACTCTATTTATTATTTATCCTAGCCTGCTATACCATACTACCATACGTAGTGATTTACTGTATTTATTATTTATCCTAGCCTGCTATACCATACTACCATACGTAGTGATTTACTGTATTTATTATTTATCCTAGCCTGCTATACCATACTACCCTACATAGTGATTTACTGTATTTATTATTTATCCTAGCCTGCTATACCATACTACCATACGTAGTGATTTACTGTATTTATTATTTATCCTAGCCTGCTATACCATACTACCCTACATAGTGATTTACTGTATTTATTATTTATCCTAGCCTGCTATACCATACTACCATACATAATGAATTACTGTATTTAGTGGGTCATTATTGTACTTTATTTTCTTGTATGAATAACGTGACATGTCTTTACATTACAGATTAATGAAACACTGCCTCTGCTTTCAGATTAAGTGGTGTGCCGCCATTTTATAGTAGGAAAGAAGGCAAACTTTATCACTTGATCAAGACAGTGGACATTAAGAGCAGATTAAACGTGGCCGTCCCTTGGCCGAATATATGCACAGAAGGTAGTATGCTCAGCTTGTGTCGCTATGTCATACTTTGCTTCGTACCTTTCAGATTATGTGGTGAGCCTCCGTTTACAGCCTCTGACACTGAGGTCCTTTCTGATGTTATAAGGGATTCAAACATCGAATCGTTAGTTGAGAAGAGCAAGTTGTGGGCAAATGTTAGCAGAGAAGGTAATCTTGTTCGAGTGGCATTTCTGTGAGTCGAAAACATAACCCTACTAAACGTTTGAACACACTTGTTACGTTTGGATAGCTAACACTTAATTGCCATCTTTTGTAAATGTGTGACTCGGCACTTTGTATATAAACAGTGTATATAATGGTACTTACTTTTCTGCAGTTGCTGATTCACTGTTTGTTTGGCTGATTTTGTTTACTTCATTAGTTTGTGAAGAGTCTGTGAATCAGTTCAGAGGAAACATCTTGGTTGCACTTGCCCTAGCAGTGTTTATGGTCTAAAACTTGGCCTATGGTGCTGATTTTTGTAGTAAAATGTTTCCCATTCTGTAGCTATTAATTGACACAGGAGCACATGGAAACCTGGATCATTCTTCCCTATGTCCCGTTTTTGTTCATAAGCAGATTAACTGATCACTTATGATAACCCAGCTTTTAAACATGGTACTGTTGGCATACCATTTTGGTTGATTTGACTAAGCTCTGCATAACGTTATGCATCCATTCATAGCGGCTAACTAATGAAATTGAAGTAACACTGGAAAGCTCTGTGATATAGTTTAAATAACATGAATTTTTGATCAGATTTGGTATCATTAAGGATTGTTAATACAGACCACTCTTTTGTTGGTATTTGTTCAGAATAGCTTACTCTGGGACAGGTGGTCGTGGTTCAAGAAGGATTTATTGCCATAGAAACACAACTCTTACAAGAAGGGTGTTTTGCCAAAGAACACATATGGTTTTATGTATTCTTTCTGCTTATATACTAGTATATAAGCAGAAAGCATGTATTACTTAAATGTATATGTACTATGTGTTTTTGTACCTGAATTTTAAACATTCTAACATTCTAAAGTATCCTGCAGCACTAGTTGGTATGTCGTTGTCCCATTGTTTGTACAGCCAGATGACTTGTGTTACAGCTAAAGACTGCATCATTGGAATGATGCAACTCAATCCAGCACATCGACTGTCAGCACACGAGATCCGTGACCATGCCTGGATCTCAGTAAGCAGTAGTATTTTATTAGCTATGATGGATTTTTGGGTTCAGTTGTTCCCCAAAACACTAAAGTGTTATTATATATGCTGAGCCTTTACTGCACCAAAAACTAGGTGAAGTGATTTAGTGTTGCATAGACTATTTCTTTAACAACTCATTTTAATCTGCAGCATAAGAAAAAGTTAGTTAAACTCTGAAATTTATTCGTCGAAAATTATACATTTCATATCAAAATGTATAAACGAAGTACATGTATGAGACAATACAAATGTATAAGTATAATTGTATTTTGTTGAATATATTATACCAAAGAGAAAACGAATATACTTCTTGCTTCCAACTGTTGAGAACAAGTTGTTTAATTTGGAAGGACAGAAAATTCCCAGATCCAACTGACTCAACTTAATGGAATCATTTAAAACAAACCACTTAAGAACCCAGCAAAAGTGGCTGTTGAATAAAAGATTTAGATTAGTTTATGCAACACTTGGCAGATTATTCAGTACTGGGAATATATGTCACTACACAACATGTAGCAACAGGGTATTTTACTACAAGTGTATTACATTTAAGGACTGGTAAAATACAGTCAGGAGATACTGTTAGCTAGATCAATGGAAAATTGAAACCGTCATGCACCCTGGTTTCATAAAGAACTGTTCTTCATTTCATAAACAGGATGTTGTAATTAAATGGTTCAAATCAACGTGAACAACACTCTAAAAACGAGATCATGCTTAACAAATGTTATTTTTTTAAGATATCACTAAGTGGTTAGACGAGGGATCACCAGTAGATATCATCTACTTAGATTTTCAGAAAGCTTTCGACAAAGTGCCTCATCAAAGATTACTGCTTGAACTAAAGGCCCATGGCATAGGCAATAATATAATAACTGAATAGAAAAATGGCTGATTGACAGAAGACAGCGGGTAGTTGTTGATGGGGAGGCGTATAAGAATAAAGAACTAATAATACTGCTGCACAAAACAATAGTTAGGCTTCAGTTAGAATATTGTATACAAGCATGGAGGCCATATCGCAAGAAGGACATACATATGCTAGAAAGAGTACAGAGGAGAGCAACTAAAATGATTCCAAAACTGAGGGATCTTAGTTATAAAAAACGCCTAAAAGAATGTGGTTTAACAATACTAGAGACCAGGAGATTGAGAGGAGATCAGATAGAAGTGTTGAAAATATTGAATGGTTATGAAAATATTGATAGAAATATTTTTTTCTCAGTTAAGAAAGCTAGAAGTACTAGAGGACATGAAATTACATTAGTAAAGGAGCAGTGTAGATTAGATATAAGAAAGTTTTCATTTTCACAAAGGACTATAAATGAATCAAATAGATTATCTGCTGATTGTGTGGGTGCTAGTAGCATGAATATGTTTAAAAATAAAATTGACTCGTACCTCAGAAGGGCGGGATACATGTAGATAAAAAGGGTTGGACTCTCGATAAGCCAAAAGGCTTCCTTGTCCACCTGCTATTTAGAGTTAATTCACTGGGTGGCAATCTTGTTAAGTCTTGTTATATATCTATAAGTAATAAATATAATATGTTTATTTTTGGTGTCTTTTAGTAATGTTTATTAATATAAATCAGATTGGACTGTTGGGGTGAGCTTTTGGGTACAACATTTTTGTGTCTTATAACATGTTTGTCCTCTTACAAAATAAAAATATTTTCAAAGAAAGCTACCTTTTTAGTCCTTTGGCTGAAGGTCCAAGGGACTATTGCCATCACTCTGCGTCCGACGTCTGCGGTCCGCCATTACAACAACCTTAGTGATGATGATGTAGACATTTTCTTGAAAATGTATGTTCTGCTATATGCTGATGATACTAGAATGATTCAATCAAATACAGATTTCTTGTGTATAGCGGAACTATGTCAACGTGTAATAGGTGAAGAACAGGCAGTTTTCAAATAGGGGTATTGGTTGAATTGCAAAAGGCTTTATTGTGCCTTCATCGATTATAAGAAAGCATTTGTTTTAGTAGACCGGTCCTCCCCGTGGTCTAAGATAATTTCATGCGGTATTAATGGTATTGTGTTGAAAGTTGTATACAACATATACAAAAATGCTAAATCATGTATAAATCAGGGCCAGGCTGTGTCAGCCTTCTTCTCATGTGATGTATAGGTATGGCAAGAAAACTTGTGTCCTTTGTTATTTGCTATTTACCTGAATCATTTTGAACACTGTTAGTCACAATTATAACGGACTTGACATGGCAGCTGGTGAAATTTACAACAACCTTAGGGATGATGATGTAGAAAATGTATGTTCTACTATATGCTGATGACACTAGAATGATTCAATCAAATGCAGATTTCTTGCTTGTGTATAGCGGAACTATGTCAACTCTTCTAATGGTTGACATTTGGTTGTTTCGGATGTCAACTGTATTGTGAATCTGTAATTATTAGTCTATATTGATACAATTGATTTGTATAGTACCATGTCTACACAAGGCATGGCAAGTGTAAACAGAACAGTAAAATGCATTTGATATCAATAAAGTGTAGGATATTTCACTCTATGGTTGTCCAGAATATTAATTTTCTATGTTTGTCACCTACAGGTGACAATACATCTTTAACCAATAAACACCACAGTCACACCATTTTATAATAATTAAATGAACATCAAAATAAACACAACTTGCATTTATAGAAAATCAGTAGTTTTGAAGATACAGTTTAAAAGCTGCAGGCAACTGAGTTTAACAGGGGTCAAATGTGTCCGCTCTGCCTGAGACCAATTAAAGATTAGCCAAGGTCTTAATGGAACAATGCAGAGTGGAGTGAGGCCTGGCACAGTTTCTGGCACAATACACAACATCTACTGTTGGGGGTGGTCTCAAGGGGCCTACTAAAAAACACATAACTAGATAAAGTAATCTTTTGCACTTTGGGGGCCCCTGAGGTGCCCTTAGAATGATTCAATCAAATACAGATTTCTTGTGTATAGTGGCAGCACCCTAAGATACATATATGCAAAATTAGAAAAAAAGTTGCTGAACTGTTTTTGAAAACATAATTCCGCTATACACAAGAAATCTGTATTAGATTGAATCATTCTAGTATCATCAGCATATAGTAGAACATACATTTTCAAGAAAATGTCTACATCATCATCACTAAGGTTGTTGTAAATTTCACCAGCTGCCATGTCAAGTCACTTATAATTATGACTAACAGTGTTCAAAATTCAGGTAAATAGCAAATAACAAAGGAGACAAGTTTTCACCTTGCTGTACCTCTACATCACATGAGAAGAAGGCTGACACAGCCTGGCCCTGGTTTTTTTAAGTATTCAGTTATAACATTATCAATACTACATGCCTTTTTGTTTTTGAGTTTTTTGATTTGCATTAGTACCTCGTCTTGCGTGAATGGTCTGTTTATGTGTTCATTTGACTGGGAAATCTTTCTTGGATCAAAAGGTATCTCACTAGCTGCAGTTTCACTTTCAGGTTTTTCACCGAGTTTTTCAAAGTGGTTCATATACTTATCCAGTGAAATATTTCCACATTTTTTACTGCTGTTACTTGCTTTATTAAGTATATCCCAGTATTCTGCAGGCTTGCTATGTTTTAGGTTGCGCAAGTTTTCATGTAACTGTTTATGGTAGCATTTTGATATTTGTTTTATGAAGCATTTATACCCACCAGCCAATTCTCTTAACTCTGCATTAGCTTCGTCATTTATAATTTTCTTTAGTCTACCTTTTGCTCTCAAATAATCTGTCTTCTTAGTTTTACACATGAAGACATAATCTGGCATAACTTGATAAGTCTTTGTAGCAGCACATTTGTACTTCCAGTGTATCATTGCAACATAACATACATATTACATACTGTGTGTCACATTTGAATGTTGTGCATGTAATATTTCTATGCAATCCATTTGCATATATAATGTAAAACTTCAACAGCCGTTTTCTTCATTTTCACTTTTTGATCCCTACCATGTTCAATGCTCCATAACTTTGCCAATTTTTGTAGCAGTCATATTTTTGTAAAGCACCCTACCAAACCTTTACAAGGATGTAAGAAAACAATGTTACAATTTTTCCAACTTATCACTCATTTGGACAGCCGGGGTCACATATAGACGTATTAGTCCAAAGGACTTCAGGGCCACTTGGCCCATTTTTTTCCCATTCACATTGACACTAGAGGTTTATTTTTGACAGGGTGGCAACCACACGCGACCCCCCAATGTCCTGCAGATGATGAAGCAGTGGAAGGTCGACTTGTCCTCTGACAGAGACGACAGTGACGATGATGAGGTTGCAGAATTGTATAAACCACCGCAGGAAGATGGCTTCTGTGATCAAGAGATGAAGAAAAAAGAGTTTCAAAGAAGTTCAAAGACCTTCGCTTCCACTCACGGTTCATCCACCAATTGTAGCGAAGACTTCAAATTGAAGGTGTGTTAATGTGATTTTTTTACAAAAATATACATCTTAAGACATTGCTGTGGAATAACAGAACTGATATTTTTGCAATTTTTCTTGTCTTTTAAGGCCAGACAAAGCAGTTAGAAAGGATTATTTTTTAATTTATGCAAACAGTTCAATTTTTTCTGCCCAATGCATGAAATGGGTCTTACTGAGTAAAATATATATTGAACTTTTTTTAGCCAGACCCTACGTTTCCATGGTAACAAACAAAATGGCCACCATTTTGAGCAAATATTGGCAAATTTGGAAAAACTTCCATTTTTTATTGAATCCATATTTAGTTATAATTCACGTTCTCTATAGATTCTATTGTGAAATGATCAGAGCATTTTTTTAAATGTTGTGTTTTTATTTTTTAAATTATTTTTTGTAAAATACGAAAAAAAATCTTGTTTTTTGGCAACAAATATGGCTATATCTTTCAAACTATTCATGATTTAAAAAAAGTGTCTGATCATTACACATAGTAGAATATGCTGAATGCCACACTGAAAACATTATTTATATAGCATAATTATTCCAAGAGATATCCCGTTTCCAAATGCAGAAATTTGAAGAAAAATGTTTTTGAGAAAATGGCTGTCAAAGATTGCATAATGGATTTCATTACATGATATCGACATGCTTGATCCATGATTAAAACTCACTTAGAGGTATGTAATTGTCATAGAAGTGAACTTTATTGATAGTATGCATACAAAGGTATAATAATCTGGCAGAAAACCATTTTCAGTATTTTTTGTCAAAAAACACCATTTCGCCTGGGGTATCTGGCCTTAAAACCTTTTTTCTTGTTAACCAGAGATGTAATGGTAAAATATGAATTATATTTATTTTTCAAGCATAACAAATGTTGTGATACATTATTGTACATGCAATGACTTTTTGAAATGAGCACACGTTGTTGCTATCAAAACTTTTTACCTTAACTGATAATAAAACTAATATGTAGCATGAAGACTACTATTGTGCTGGCTATGTAAAATGAGTATAGAATGTTATTTGCAACACAGATTTCCTGTATTTCCTAGAAGTTTGCGAGTGTGTTTGACAAATTACATTAATTATTTCAACATACCTTTAACTGCCCATCACTTCAGACAAAGAATGCTGCTGTCTCATATTTCATCTCCCAATATTGCATACTTCTTTTGGTTTTAAAGACTGTTCGAGCATCATTGCATGGTATTGGTTGCCACTGTTTATCTACAGGGTCACTATTATTCAATTCCAGGACAGCGACCACAGCGAAGAGCCTTTAGTTTCTTCAACACAGCAGCCAGTGGCGAAGAAGATGAACTCTCCATCAAATAGTCGCAATGCCAGTTCTACATCCTTCAAATCTGCACACCCAGCAACACAGCGCCCTACGAGAGGTCCAGTCAGCAGAAACTCAGACATGTCAAAAGTGAAGAAGAAGGGTGTTAAATGAAGACCCATCTTACTATGGAATGGTATAAATCACTTGTACACAGTAGATATTTATGTCTAATGGTATATTTCTGTAAGGCAGTATAGCCTTTGCAATATTGTCTTTGTGAAAATGCTGCAAACTGTTTGCTTTAGGTGTAAGCTGTGTGATTCTATGGAGTCTATTTCATTTTTATGTATAATGTAATGATTAAATACTGTTAAGTTGTCAGTTATGATTTTACAGAAAATAAGTCGGTTTGCTGCATTATGCAAAATGTGACCATCACTACACATTTTGCAGTACGTTGATTGTAAAAGAACCCTGTATTTTAATTGATTTCAAACTGCTGATTGAGCATCATTTTCAAAGTTAAGTATAGCTGCATGTTTTACCATGGGTAAGAATATTTTGGTTTATAAATTCAGATTAAAAAAGTTTTAATATACGTACAGTAAAAGTTTTGTATGAGGTAGATTTTGTCTGTTTTACTTAGTGTGTATTGTATGTTGGATGTGTTTTATGTTTAGTATATCAGGCTACATTTCCCTTGACAAACATTCCACAACAGCTTAATTATTTAATTAAGTGTTCTGGATGTGTTATCCTCAAAACATTGGCAGCTGAATACTAAACAAACCATGCTAAGGAACAGTTTACTGAACTATCACTTAAGATGGTTCGGTGGTGAATAACAAAATAATTGTCTAACTATTATTATATATTAACACAGCTGATGGGAGTTATTTGATATGTGTTGTTTTAATCTGAAGTCAGTCTTATAAGATATATGGTTTAAATAGGCAAATGCAGCTGTTGAAATGCATCATTTTGTGGCATGTACTATCATGTATTTGTTGTTATATTGTGATTAATATGTGTCAATTGTTTTTTAAGTAATACTGAGAATTGTGTTTTGTTTTGGATCTTTATCGTCCCAGAGATGTCAACAGAAGCAAGTCCGTACAATTTAAGTGTTTTGCTATGCTTGAAACCATTTTACAACAAAACATAAAATAACCAAACTCAAAGCAAATCTACACTTCTACAACAGTCAAACATTGGCATTGTTACGTCTTGCAATTATAGCAATGCAGAATAACTCACTGAAGAAATTACCAACATCTTTATGTATCTGTAATACTCTCACAAGACCAGAAGAGTGATATTAGGCAATGTCTGGAAGCTCATTTTAGTAAGTATGGTGTACATGTTTCAAATGTCTATAGTGGCATCTTGCCTACACGAGTTTTCCTTCTGGTAATATACTGCGCAAGGTGTATGATGTTCATCTCATTCGTCTTGTTGAACGTTCCGTCAAAACGGTTTTACAACTCTTCTTGCCAGCAGTTTCTTTTATAAATACATCACAATAAAATACCAACACAATAAAATACCAACACTCGTCATTTTTCACTGCTTTTTACTCTTCTTGCAGGCAATGTGTCTTCCACCTGCTTTTTTTTCTTCTTCAAATTCAGCTGCTGTTAATGTTGAAATGCCTTCCAGAATTGCTCTGCACTATCGTCATGTTGGTGGTGGTGTCTACTTGAATATATTGGATCTCGGTTGTTCCTTGTCTAACGTAATCTGCCGTGTTAATTGTTGCTTATTGCAGATGCTTTAGAGAAGGTATAGTTTTGAAGAATAACAAATGTAGTACGTTTCACTGTAACAGAGTAAGCTGATTTCAAGCATCAAGTTTTTGTCGTCCTTTGAAAAGTGTCTATTGATTTATCTGATGGGCATTAGCATTTAAAAACAATTCACCATGGTTCGGAGCAGAGGTATCAAACTACTGCGGATTTCCACCCACCGTCGCGTAGGTTTGTGAGGAAAACTAGGTTTATTGGGTATTACGAATTCAGCCCTACTGTTTAACGGGTCCATTGACGTCGGCTAAGACACGACACTTGGTGATTCATAGAGAGTTACATTGAATAATCTTGATCTGATTGTCATACGCATCGAGCATTGGGAGCAAGGTTTAGAACATGAGTTCTCTGTGGAGAAATGTTATTTTATAGATATATAAACTGCTGCTGACGACAATACACACAGATCGTTACACATGTAGATGGATGGCAAAGCGGCACGTGTGCTTTGTTGGTCATCATCGTGGTTATAATGTTAAACGGCGATTTTTGCAACAAAGCCCGTTTATGTACAACCAGCTGTGTTGGCTGGCATCATTTGTAAAATGTTTGTTTGTTAATTGTCAAACTTTGTTTTAAGTGGTGTCCAAGATTGTCAGTTTGTGTTGATTTATCGTTGCACGAGAGCACAGTTTGCCGGACAGGACAGGACAGGACATTTGCTCTTCTAACATCGGTACACAGACAGCAGGAATGGCTCTTCATCCGGGTATCTTTATCCTGTCGCACGTCGTAACCATGCCATTTGTACCATACTTGTACAGTACAGATGTGGTGAACTGGTATTCAGATTTCCGCGGTTTTTATTCCTACAGATGAACAGCAAAGGAATGAAGTGCGTTGGTCGAGTTGTGAAAGTGCGTTTGGGAACGTCGGTTCATTAGGGGATGGAAATCGATGTAATATATCTTCGTGTTGCGTGTTGATGATTTGTTTGGTATTTCTTTTTACTATGGAACCCTGTATAAATCGATTTTTTATAAAAATAAAGTAACTTCAGCAACCCGTAGTTTTCACGTTTTATTCAACGATTGAATCTGGCACGTATACGACAGTTACCATCATAGAAGCCGTCGTGCTTATTGTTCACGTCATACGTTAACGATATCAAAATAATACTTGGTGATCTACTATGCCCGGGGTTTTTGCACAATCATACATCCATAGATTGTATTGCATTCCGTATGCTGTCTTCGTATTTCGTATTGCTATCTTACGTATTGGACAATTGATAACACTGTTGCGCAAAAGAAAAATGATAACCCGGGAAGCGTTAGTCTCCCTAAGCAATTAAAATGATCGTGGACATCTCAAAGAACACACCATCGCATGAATTATATTTATTTACGAGTCACCTCATTTACAAACGAAACAAAACATTTCCTACACAAATCACAAAATTGCCACACGCTAACTAAAAAGAACGAAACATAGTAGTTGTATATGTTGCCTCCAAGTGCACATGCGTTTGTATAGGAGTTGAAGTCAATTGACATCGTAGTCGTTTATATAGGAGTTGAAGTCAATTGACATCGTAGTCGTTTGTATAGGAGTTGAAGTCAATTGACATCGTAGTCGTTTGTATAGGAGTTGAAGTCAATTGACATCGTAGTCGTTTGTATAGGAGTTGAAGTCAATTGACATCGTAGTCGTTTGTATAGGAGTTGAAGTCAATTGACATCGTAGTCGTTTGTATAGGAGTTGAAGTCAATTGACATCGTAGTCGTTTGTATAGGAGTTGAAGTCAATTGACATCGTAGTCGTTTGTATAGGAGTTGAAGTCAATTGACATCGTAGTCGTTTGTATAGGAGTTGAAGTCAATTGACATCGTAGTCGTTTGTATAGGAGTTGAAGTCAATTGACATCGTAGTCGTTTGTATAGGAGTTGAAGTCAATTGACATCGTAGTCGTTTGTATAGGAGTTGAAGTCAATTGACATCGTAGTCGTTTGTATAGGAGTTGAAGTCAATTGACATCGTAGTCGTTTGTATAGGAGTTGAAGTCAATTGACATCGTAGTCGTTTGTATAGGAGTTGAAGTCAATTGACATCGTAGTCGTTTGTATAGGAGTTGAAGTCAATTGACATCGTAGTCGTTTGTATAGGAGTTGAAGTCAATTGACATCGTAGTCGTTTGTATAGGAGTTGAAGTCAATTGACATCGTAGTCGTTTGTATAGGAGTTGAAGTCAATTGACATCGTAGTCGTTTGTATAGGAGTTGAAGTCAATTGACATCGTAGTCGTTTGTATAGGAGTTGAAGTCAATTGACATCGTAGTCGTTTGTATAGGAGTTGAAGTCAATTGACATCGTAGTCGTTTGTATAGGAGTTGAAGTCAATTGACATCGTAGTCGTTTGTATAGGAGTTGTCAATTGACATCGTAGTCGTTTGTATAGGAGTTGAAGTCAATTGACATCGTAGTCGTTTGTATAGGAGTTGAAGTCAATTGACATCGTAGTCGTTTGTATAGGAGTTGAAGTCAATTGACATCGTAGTCGTTTGTATAGGAGTTGAAGTCAATTGACATCGTAGTCGTTTGTATAGGAGTTGAAGTCAATTGACATCGTAGTCGTTTGTATAGGAGTTGAAGTCAATTGACATCGTAGTCGTTTGTATAGGAGTTGAAGTCAATTGACATCGTAATCGTTTGTATAGGAGTTGAAGTCAATTGACATCGTAGTCGTTTGTATAGGAGTTGAAGTCAATTGACATCGTAGTCGTTTGTATAGGAGTTGAAGTCAATTGACATCGTAGTCGTTTGTATAGGAGTTGAAGTCAATTGACATCGTAGTCGTTTGTATAGGAGTTGAAGTCAATTGACATCGTAGTCGTTTGTATAGGAGTTGAAGTCAATTGACATCGTAGTCGTTTGTATAGGAGTTGAAGTCAATTGACATCGTAGTCGTTTGTATAGGAGTTGAAGTCAATTGACATCGTAGTCGTTTGTATAGGAGTTGAAGTCAATTGACATCGTAGTCGTTTGTATAGGAGTTGAAGTCAATTGACATCGTAGTCGTTTGTATAGGAGTTGACGTCAATTGACATCGTAGTCGTTTGTATAGGAGTTGACGTCAATTGACATCGTAGTCGTTTGTATAGGAGTTGAAGTCAATTGACATCGTAGTCGTTTGTATAGGAGTTGAAGTCAATTGACATCGTAGTCGTTTGTATAGGAGTTGAAGTCAATTGACATCGTAGTCGTTTGTATAGGAGTTGAAGTCAATTGACATCGTAGTCGTTTGTATAGGAGTTGAAGTCAATTGACATCGTAGTCGTTTGTATAGGAGTTGAAGTCAATTGACATCGTAGTCGTTTGTATAGGAGTTGAAGTCAATTGACATCGTAGTCGTTTGTATAGGAGTTGAAGTCAATTGACATCGTAGTCGTTTGTATAGGAGTTGAAGTCAATTGACATCGTAGTCGTTTGTATAGGAGTTGAAGTCAATTGACATCGTAGTCGTTTGTATAGGAGTTGAAGTCAATTGACATCGTAGTCGTTTGTATAGGAGTTGAAGTCAATTGACATCGTAGTCGTTTGTATAGGAGTTGAAGTCAATTGACATCGTAGTCGTTTTCATAAATCGTCGTCAATAGGGTGTATCGGCACACGATCAACTGAAACGTTATTTGACTCGGGCTGATCTAGAAGTATACAAACCAGAGAAGTTTGTGTTCGCTAACTACTTTTTCACAAACATGCACCAGTGGTGCGCACACCTTAACTCGTACACTCGCAATCAGCAAATACGTCGAACATTGTGCTACGTGCTACATTCACTCAAGAATTGCCCATATTCGGTCAATACGGCTACATACGCGGGCATTACCAGTCGTATTCAAACTCTCGAATAGAGTAGAACCGGCGCTCAGCTTTCACGAAGTGAAACAAAAACCGGGTAATTTGTCAGACTCAGCTTGTTATCTGACTGATGCATGTAGCGAGGTCGTATGTTTATATAACCACATATTAGGATTGACCGATTCATTCCAAAGCCATGCAAGTGCATTAACTATTTACGCATTCAATTGACTTTATTAGTGTGTGTCGCAAATTGAAACGCACACAAATTGGGATAACACGTTAATTTTTGGAGATCACGCATGTGCATTGTGATCCAGTGTGGTTGATTAACTGGTATTACATAGTCTTATGTTTTAATGATCAACGCACATGCGTGATGTTGGGAAGTAAAGACCGTGATCGTAGCCAATTGATATTGACAACGCGAAGACGCACACGCGGCTTTCTATCAGCCATCGTTGTTCTCAATCGCTGCCATCGCATTAACCTTCGTCGACTTACATACGTCGTGATCGCGCGTCCTCCCGACAGCAGATGTACAATATGTATATCTACGTATGTTAATAAACATGCAGTAATACATATATTCAATCAATTTGCTTTGCATCATTGATAGGCCCTATATATTGCTATACGTATGTCGATGTCCCACGCTATTCTCCAACGGCCGATGAATTGTTCCTTTTATTGACTTAGCCCACGTCGTCTTATGTCCAAGCAGGCCCTGAAACCAAAGACATACGGGAGTTAATGAAATCACGCGAATGCTGGTCAAACGTGTACCCACGCACGTACGCACTGAAATAGTCGCTTACGCACCTATGATATTCTGTGGGGATTATTTGAAGATAATCACTATATATCGGGCTAAGTTCTAGCACGCGCAATATTTCGGCAGTTACTTGGTTGATAAAACACCTGCTTTTCATTTATGTCTGATAAATATCACAACTTATCGCAACAGAACGTTATGAGTTATGAACTTCGCTCAAAATGAAGACCAATGAGACTATAAAACTGTCAGGACGTTTTCACAGAGGGGATACAGGTGAATCTTAATAGTTTATGCATTGCAACAGTTAAACGGATCATACTAAAAGGTACACATAATTTAATTCTGACGTCCAGTGCCACGAATGAGCGGAAACTAACGTACTGAATATTCTGTAAACAGATGCACGCGAATACACACATACACGCACACATAAGCACATGCTACATGCACGCACACACCAACCCGCAGACGCACGCTCGCACGGACACAGATACACACACACAGACGTACACACGCACGCACGAGGCCAGCACCTACCTGTGTGTTTCATAGTCGATGCGTTGTGTCGTGATCGCCCGTCCGAGTTCCGTGTCGCTGCACCAGAGACTGTTCCTGTTTTGTTCTCGTCACTAGCCAACATTCGTGCCGTCCTAAGCATTCGCCGCCAGCGTTCGCCGCTGTCCCTCCTGTCATCGCCTCCCATCCCCGCCAACGCCTTCTCCTTCAGCCACACCCGGAGCAGTTGTTCTCGGGCGTCGGTCTCCACCTTCGAGTTGCTCTTCCCTCTCTTCAGAAGCATCTTCTGCTTGATCCACGACTTCATCAATAGGTCTCTGACGTCGTCGCGTCCTCTCACGTCCCCACTTCGTGTCAACAGGAACCATACCTGCGTCTTCCTCGAGTCGTTTCGCTCGTACTTCGCGAGATCTTTCACCGTCTTCCATAACACCGTCTGCATCAACCTCGGTCTAGCCGGCTGGGTTTGTTTAACCTCGGCGTCAGACCGCTTCACATTCCCTGAGAACAACCGCAGAACTTAACGTTAATCGTGAGCATAATACAGGTGTATATATAATATGTCGTATATATGTTCCAGAACATAATTCTCTCATGTTTCCGCGTAAGACTCAACAACGCTCAATATACAATTACCATACGGCTAGCGTGTTTTCTACAGGACATTTGGTAATAGGGAGGGGTGTTACTGAATGGACTTTAGAATATACAGGCAGAATAGAGACGATAGTTCTGCTAAACCAAACTTTATTAAACGTGGCTGTCGCGACAAGGGGGCGGCCTGTTATTCTACTTTCTGGGGAGACGTCATTAAGTGATATTGTTACACAGGGTATTGTAGCATATACCAATTTCCGATAAAGAAGCATTAGTGCAATGGAACAGGTGTGTGTGCGTGCGCGCGCGCGTACGTACGTATTTTGCTAAGTGTTCAAACCATCTCTATTATCGTTTTGAATGTCCGCCAAAACGTTTACACAAATAAATTTGTGTGTAACTAGTTATTAGTTTAACAAAATGTATTGCCATGTTTTGAGACCAAATCTATTATTGTTTTGAATGTCAAACAAAACGCTTACAAAAAATTAATTAGTGTGTAATAGTCCGTCAGTGAAATGCTGTTTTGAGGGTGAACCTTGCAGTAGGGTACGGACAAAGTGTTTTTTTAGCAGTTGCCACATCTTTGAGATGTCCTTATAAGGAATCCCAGTGATGCTACCCTGGCACCCTGGAGCATTTTTTAAAATATGCAAATTAGTGTCGCCATTACCAAATATTATATTTTCGTCAATATCTCAGTAACAACTAACAACAGTAGAACACATGAGGTGCCTATGCCCATATTTTGATGGTCTGTGGTACTGCTCAGGATGTTTCCAAGAGGATACAGCATTCAACTACCCAAAATATGCAAATTATGTACCGCCATTTGCAAAATATTGAATTGCATGGGCCCGTGTCGCAGTAAGCATGCGTGATAGCAAAATAGACGAAGTGTCTATACCTGCATTTTGAGGATATGTAATATCGACGGGACATCCACATTGTAGTCCTGCCAATCACTTTCCATTTAATATGCAAATTAGCGGCAGCCATTGAGACAAATCATTATTGTGTTAATATCTTCGAAACTACTCATGGCAGAGTAACAACATGTTCACAGGGTCAGAAATTTCGATAGTATCATCCAAAAAACAAATGGGCGCATTCAATGTACCAAGTACAACAGCACTATGAAATGTTTTTAAATATTTTAGTAATGATAAAATGAAGCTAACCTGCCCCTTGCATTTCTGACCAGCGGACGGGTTGTTGCCCTATTTCTCTGCTGCTGGTCACTTCAACTATGCCAGATATGGTTTAAAACTTAAGGACTATGGAGGAACTACCAACGGATGTTCTTCACAGGCTCATGAATGGTGAACGTGTGATGCATTATAAACCGTGACTGTGAAATGGCATGTGGTCTGATATGTTCACAGAAACCATATTCGTGGGTTCCGACAAGGCCCCAAGGAAATAACTCTCAAGCTATCCCACCTGAAACGGTGGTCATTGAACATGCACATAAGGAGCAAAGTTGTTCAAGACGTCGCCGACATGGCAGATAGGTACATATAGACGGATGTGACTACATAACAACAACTGCATCGGTCCTCCTGTTCAGGCTGATCACCGAACCGGCACCATAAACATTGTCACTAGCAGATTAGCTCCAGACACAGCGAACGCAGAACATGCGGTCGACATTGGAAAGGCATAACTGGAGTCATTTGAAAAAAAACGACCAAGAGGAATTTAACATCAATGTTTGATTAATATGGTGAAATGCGAATGACATCTGGAAAGTATATGCTGAAGAAGACATTTCAAGTGGACGTGTCTTCCAAGTTCACATGTGAAGCAGATGTGACCGATCTTGGTGGATGTGCCATCCTGTGGACCGTACCTTGGCCTAATAAAGGAACAGTCGAAGACTTCACGAATAGTTTATGTTGCCACGTGCTTAAGAAACCTGCTAACGGAGATGTGTACCTCACGTTCGATAGGTCGGGACAGGTAGAGCTAGTTGAGCCACTGCCATGGCTTAGTTGAGTCACACAGGTTTCTCAGAAAACTACAGCAGTGACAGTTGTTTAGTTCCACCGAATGATAGAACATACTATTAGACCATGATTGACATACACTATGTGGCAATTATCACAATAGTTCGAAAACAAGAGCTAAAAGAACGTATTCTGATGTTTAACGAAACTTTTTTATGATTGTGATTAATATCTTCTAGTGTGTAAATTATCAAAGCATGTCATCAGACTTCACTGTTCTTGCAGTTACAAATGGTTTACCTATGCATTGGTAAGAAGTTTATTTTTCATTGATTCCTATATTAATGAGAAATTCATTATTATAAATTCAATGTCGAATTGGGGCTAGTTGAGCCACACGGGGGTGTAGTTAAGTGTGTGTTAAGGAATGAAGATGTGTGTTGCTTTACTGGAAAATACATCATAGAGTTCATTTGTTCGTGAAAAATTGGGAGATTGGGACATCGGTTAGCTATAGGGTATCACACACGTAGTTGGTTACATTGAGCATGGTTGTAAGGGGCTTTAATGGTATCTTAAATAAGTGTGTTGTCTTATTAATTGCGCCTATTGAGTTGTCAGCGATTGTTGTCTACCCATTTGGTAGATATCGTTATTATAAAGTTTTAGTAGGCCTGCGTAAACTAAAGCATTTACCCACTGTCGCTCAACTTACCCCGCACATACTAATAGTTGAGTTACTTGACCAGCCCTCTTTGAATTAGATATATCTTGTTAACTATTCATGTTAGACTCATTTTATTTGTCACAAAAATCTACAAATAATCATAGTTTATGTGTGTAAACACAGTTTTGACTTGTGTATATAATATACCGTAGGTATTAAAACTAATGAAAAGTGGCTCAACTAACCCTGCCTTCCCCTACTATGACTTCAGCATTACAAGTGGCACTCGGTCAGCTCGAGGCAATCACCGTGTCACCAGACGACAGAGACTCAATCCTCATGCTCCACGTCCAACTAAAACAGTTGTCTTGAGTGTGACTGCAGACAAAATTCAGTTGATAGACTTAATTTGGCAGCACCTTGTTAAAAATGGACAAACTGAAATGCACCCAACCACACACGAGCTTATCATAATCGATCGTGATCCTGTCCCCGAAGAACTATATCATGATGTTTTGACAAACTGAAATGATCTTCAAACTACACACGAGGAGGCGGACGTATCACAATTCAACAAATCACACAGGTAGCCCATGATGGAGTAAACAGCATGAACACCGTATGCAATGACACCGACGTGTTCGTCCTGCTTTTCCATTACTACGGAGAACTCGGTCTTACCTGCAGACTTACAATGGAGTGCACCACTCCTGGTCGGGCGATGATTAACACTACAGCGACAGTTACGAAACACACTGGTGTGATATCACAGCTTCAAGCAGCACACGCGTTTTCTGATTGTGCCATAGTGACACGGTTGTAAAGCATTAGGAAAGAAACGGCAATTCAGCTACTAATTGCTGGGCGGATCGTAGATATGCTCGGTGATATTCAAGCAAGCATGCCTGAGGTAATCGCGAAAGAAGAAAGAAGACCAAAACGTGTCGGAGGATCGTGGGGAGGTCTGGTCACGAAACATGGGTAACGCAAAGGTGACGACAACAGCACCAGAATTAAGCCTTCGAAATTTTTTTCGTCCGGTCCACTTCCAGACAGCCATTTGGAAGTCAGTCCTTGATTCCTTACGTCCACTACTGGATGCCACGGCAAGAAGTATGATGTGAGTGATGACCCAACGAAATCATTAATACCAGTCACGTTGCCATCTAGTGTCTCTCTCGACCTACCTGAAATTCTGGAATGACTCATATGTTAACTTCATTTGTGAAGTCTATGCCGGCATTTTGCTAGTTTTGACCAAAAGATAAGTACATATATACCTCGTTTGAGATTATATCGTGTATACTTCAAAATGTATTGAAAACACGATATTTCGTTAATGGAGTTGGTAGATTTATAAAATGTTTAAAAGTGCTTGAATATCAGTGTACAAATCTCCTGATTAATGGCACCATTGCATTCCCCAACCCTATGAATATGGCGTTAGACACCTCATTTCAAACTCTGTCATAAGTAGTTTCGAAGATATTGACACAACACTGATTTGTTTCAATGGCTGCCGCTAATTTGCATATTAAATGGAAAATGATTGGCAAGACTACTATGTGGATGTCCTCGTCGATATTGTGTACCCTCCAAATGCAGGTATGTGCCCGTATAGACACTTCGTCTGTTTTGCTATCACGCATGCTTACTACGATACGGGCCAAATTCAATATTTTGCCAATGGCGGCACCTCATTTGCATATTGTGTGTAGTGGAATGTTGTATCCTTTTTGAAACATCTTGGGCAGTACGACAGACTACCAAAATATAGTTATAGACACCTCATTGGTTCTGCTGTTGTTAGTTATTACTGAGATATTGACGAAAATATAATATTTGGTAATGGCGACACTAATTTGCATATTTTGAAAAATGCTCAAGGGTGCCAGGGTGGCACCACTCGGATTCCTTACAAGAACACTTCAAATATATACAAACTGCACAAAATGTTGTCCGGACCCTACTGCAAGGTTTTCTGGCCTACTGCCGGACTGTAAATAGTTATTAGTTTAACGAACTGTGTATAATATGCACGTGTCACACTAAGGATACAGGAGCAGGGAAAGTGGATAAAGTAAAGGGAGACTCAACTGGGAAAGGTGTAAAGGATGTTACCCAATATGCGGATTTGGATAACTGTAGGCCACGCGTTTTGCAGCACTTTTTAAAATATAAAATACAACGATGCGTGAAAAAGAAGGAGATTTTTTTGCAAGAGGACAGACATGCAGTGTATAATACAACATTGGTCAAACTGATGACAGTTCTCTTTCAGGCAACGTGACACTTCTGGACACTAGGGACGAGAATGTGACGGGAAGAGGAAGGTTCGTCCGACACATTTCCCGACTGACCTATAAATAGGCGGGAGATGGACTGTAAGAAGATATGGCTGACCACAAAAACAGGTGGGAGAAGGGAGGTCGAGACCCCTCCACACCCACTCACTTGACCAATTAAAATATGCCGTATTTGCAGCGCCTGCGAGTCGTCCGCCAAACCGTTGGTTGCTTCGCCGGTCAATATGATATTGGCGTAAGTGTGAATGACGCTGCGGTATTTCTGACGCAGTCCGACTCTCGTCCGCGCGTGTCGTGTATATATTTGCTACACTCCGTTCGATCTCTGATTAATTTGTTCTCTGTCTGAGAGAGTTGTGAATAATTCACATTAATCAATGCGTAATATCTGGGGAAATCAAATTACTAAACGCGTGACGTTCGCTCCTCTCCATTCGCAAACCACAGCATTTGATGTATGACGGATACGCATCGGTTAGCAAACTATTTATTTCACGGTTTTAGAGTAAGACAGATGCGCTAGCACACACGCACCAGAAACGTTAAACACTCCAATGTAAACAAAAGGTTAACAACACTCCAAAGGACACAAAAACCATCTGTACCAAGTGTACCAGAACTAAAATGTGAAACTAAGTGGGTACAAAAGAACAAACTAGCATTATTTAAAACTGAGCAATGAAACATGTGTGCGGTTTGGTTGTATTATTATTATTATTGACTTAGTCACATTAGTTAGTACAATCTAGATCGACATCCGGCATAACAACGAAACATTAAGAAATATGTAAAAGTTGTTTCAGTGAGGAGAGTAGAAATAACTCATTAGACCTCTATTTTGCCAAAACAAACGAAACGTGCCAATCAACAACGCATCAAATTATGATTAACATAAACAAAGTTATAATAACGTGATCTGGATTAAAAAAAAATGGAGCGTGTGACATCCAGGTCAAGTTGACGTATGCATTTAAGCCAACCAAACCAAAACCTGTTGCAGCGAAACGTGTTATTCGATTTATTGAAAAAATGTTTGGATTTTGGATTTTTTAATCGAAAGCTCACTTGAAATCGCTCGGGCGCGAAAGTAATCTCGAATCGGATTGATCGTGCTAAGCAAGCTCTGCACGCAAACAAAACCGACAAAAACCGACAAAAAACCTCCACGGGCGGCCGAACCAAATGGGGTAGACAATTTTTCACTGCCGTACCACCTTAACCTCAGCTTCTCCGCTGTCTCGGCTCGACTGGTGACATCGGAAGACGGGGGAGGGTGCTGGTGAAAGTATTTCGTCGTAACTTCAGCGTATTGTAACCTGTACGGGGGCATATTTCCAATTGTCTGAGGGGCACGGTCACGTGGGGCCATTCAAAAAAGGGCTAGGGCACGCAAAATTCCAAAGGTCTAGGGGGCACGTGCCCCCAGGCCCTCCTAGATAAGCCTATGCTGATGATGACACTCGAACATTCCCGGCAAACCTAGCTGATTTTGTTTTATATAAGTACATTTTGTAGCCTACTTTTGATGGCAGAATTGGAGTGGAATAGAAATGGCACAGACCGGATAAAACATGCCAAATGCTATGCGGATTTATACAGAATTTCACGTTAAAATACGGATTTCAACCATACAAATATATGGCATGCCTGCTGATAACCTGTGGGCAACTGAGGAGAAAGAGAAAGAAAGGAGAAAAACGCAGACAGGAAGACGAACTGCAACTAGTGGGAAGAAGGATAATTAGGACACTTGCAAAGAAAGAGAACAATGGCGGACCGGAAATGAGACTCCAAGGGCGTCCAAGGACGGGATAGCAGCAAGAGCACGTAGGTCACGACCTTGTTGAACACGGGGAAGTTGACGAACCCGGATGTGGAACAGCGTATGCACTATAGGGTGGAACAAGTTAAACAACTGGTTGCCAATGCAATGTCAAGACAGTATCCATTCATAAATTGATCGAACCGTGACAGTTGTAAGTTAATTGTTAACCGAATAAGCCATACTGTATCTGACTGACAGGTTTAGTATCAAGCTTCGTCCATTACAAACATGTCAGTTAACAAGATTTAACAAGCCGTAACAAGATTTAACAACCCTGAACAAGATGTATCATAAATCTCACATATGGGTACAGATACCTAGCCAGACGAGACCTACAATACCATTTAACCGCAATGAATCTTGCACCACTCTGCTCAGAAACCCGCTAAACGTGAACACAACAAAAATCATGTCTGAACAAAAGCAATTTTACAACAATCGCGCTATAACAATAGTGTCCTTCGTTTGTTCAGGCCTAAGCCCCTCAAGGAACAGGCAGCGGCCACCAACAGCAGCGACCCCTCAATTCCCTGATCAGCTCAACGACTTTTACAGCAGATTTGACAAGCTTAACTATTCATCAGAGCAGCGCCCACTTCCAGCAGGTACCTCTCTGTCTCCGCCCTTCATAGTCCAGGAAACTGAGGTGAGGAAACTGTTCAGGAGACACAGCACCCGGAAGGCTTCGGGTCCAGACAACATCTCCACATCTACCCTGAAAAATACTGCGCCGACCAACTCTCTGCGGTGTTTACGGACATCTACAACTCCTCTCTCCAGCAGTGCAGAGTTCCAGTCTGCTTCAAAACTTCCACAATCATACCCATTCCCAAGAAGTCCAACATCAACGGGTTGAACGACTACCGTCCAGTGGCACTGACCTCAGTCGCCATGAAAGTGTTCGAGCGCATAGTACTCAAGTACCTGAAGTCGGTCACCGACGGCCTCCTGGACTCGCACCAGTTTGCATATCAAGCAAACAGATCAGTAGACGATGCGATAGCTTTAGGTCTTCATCACATTCTGAAGCACCTAGAGAGGCCATGAACCTATGCCAGGATCCTGTTCATTGACTTCAGCTCAGCATTTAACAC
Organism: Paraescarpia echinospica; assembly: GCA_020002185.1. NCBI lineage: Eukaryota > Metazoa > Annelida > Polychaeta > Sabellida > Siboglinidae > Paraescarpia > Paraescarpia echinospica. The sequence continues at coordinate 58,604,291 of CM034542.1, forward strand.
TATCATCCCATTCAAGCTATTCGATAAACTTTCATTGCTGAATGTACATCCTGACATGTGTCACTGGGTCCTTAACTTTCTTCTTCACAGGCCTCAATCTGTCAGAGCCAACAACTCTATCTCCAGACCTCTTATCCTAAATACAGGTGCCACACAAGGTTGTGTGCTATCCCCCTTCCTGTTTACTATCTTCACAAATGACTGTGTCTCCGTGGACCAATCGGTCCTTGTGATCAAGTTTTCCAATGACACTACTGTGGAGGGCTGCACTGAGAATGCGAATGAGACGCCATACAGGGAGGAAGTTCAGAGAATGGTTGGCTGGTGTACGGATAACAATCTCGAATTGAACGTTTTAAAGACTAAAGAAATGATTGTTGATTTTTGTAAAAAGAAGACTCCCATCCACCCTCTTTCGATAAATGGCGTGGAGGTCGAGCAGGTTGAATCTTTTAGATTCCTTGGAACAACAATTTCAAACGATCTCAGCTGGTGCACAAACACACCGTGCATTACAAAAAAGGCACAACAACGCCTGTTGTTCCTGAGGCAGCTCAGGAGATTCGGCATTGCTCAGGAGATTATGATACGATTCTACCGCGCAATCATTGAAAGTATCCTCACTTTCTCGATTGTAGTGTGGTTTGGCCGCGCCAGTCAGGAGGAGAAACAACGGCTAGAAGTTATCGTGAAGGGCGCATCTAGAATCATTGGGCGCGAGTTGCCATCCATTGAATCTATTTACCATGCTCGCTGTGCACGAAAATCCAAGAGCATTGTACGGGATACTACTCACCCAGCCAACCATCTCTTTGAACTTCTTTCCTCTGGCAAGCGCTACAGAAGTATTAAGACAAGGACGACTAGATTTATAAATAGTTTTTATCCGCAGGCTGTGAGTCACTTGAACCGCGAGATGCCATGATACCGTTTTTAACATTTTAGGTAACGTTCAGACCGTATTAATATTATGTTATCAAGTTCACTTTATGTTAATAGATGTACGACTGTCTTAAAATATGTTGGCAGTTAGCCTTAGTTTAAATTTATACTAGTTTTAGCTTCTGATTGTATATTTTGCGTGTGCATGATGGGGGGCAGAGGAGACAAGCGTGCATGTATGTTGACGCCACAACGCCAAGAATTCCTCGTACATTTGAAATGCTACTTGGTAATAAACAGTCTGAATCTGAATCTGAAATTGTATCCAGGCATCTGTTTCGTCGTGAGTGCGTTTGGTTGTTTATCGTTATTAATTGTTTTTTCGTGCTCTATGGCGCTGTACCAGGATGAAACCTGGATCTCTTGTCCCCTGAATCCTTGCCCTGGATCCGTTGCCTGTCGTCCCCAAGACAATGCTCTCTCTTGAATGAGCCCATCCGTCATATGTCCGCTGCTGCTGTTGATGTCATTCGTCGCGGCTTGGTGGCAAACGTGCTGAATGATGTCTTTGTAGCGACCGACCCTGGTTTTCGTAGATATCGTTTCTATTCGTTTTTCTTTCAAAGCAACCATTTACGTCACGTTTGTCTCGACACCTATTCCACGTTGCGGTTTGGACCATCAATTTCTGTGAACAGTCATATTCTAAACGCACCCCCCAGACGATCGGACGCGTTTGCACAGATGCGCCAGCGCCTAGCCAACGCGTCAAAACCGGCACAGCGTCAAAAATGTCATATCGTACGCACGCTTGCTCCTTGGGAAATAAGCTATGCGTATATCATACGTGTGTCACAGCATGGGACGGGACATGTCGTAATGGCCACTGTTGAAATGTGCCAATAATACCTACACTTCTCACGTTACTGATGTCTCGTTTTTCTTTATATATGCGTGAAGCCCGGAAAAGGACAATCCCGGTAACTTCACTGCAACTATACGGCTCCTCCTACACAGTGCATGTTACGCTGATCAAAGTGAAATATAGAGCGAAGAACGACACCAGTAACAATGACAACTTCCAACAAGGCATTGATATCTGGTGTCAAAACATGGACGGCTATTTCCAAAAGAAATCACGAGAGACTGGAAGCATTCGAGATGTGGTGTTTAAGAATCGGTTTACGCATAAGCTGATCATAACTGGTCGCGAACATGTAGATGTTTTAATGCAGACAGGAGGAAAGCGCTCCTCGGTACAATACAAATGCATAAATTACCATCTGGGTCATGTCATCACATAACAAGCGATCCAACGGCAACACAATGGAGGTTGTTTGACGGGAGAAAACGCAGCTAAAGACCAAGAGTCATAAGAACAATTAAGCAACTGCAAGGCATGGATGGGCAAACGAAGGAAGCCTACGAAGAACTAGTAGGGACGGTACAATTTACGAGTGGAGCGGCGACCAGTGATAGCTGACCTTCCGAGAAACGATGGCACCACATGGGGATCATCATGTGGTTTACGTGGGGATCATCATGTGGTTCACGTGGGGATCATCATGTGGTTCACGTGGTAATCATCATGTGGTTCACATGGGGATCATCATGTGGTTCACGTGGGGATCATCATGTGGTTCACGTGGGGATCATCGTGTGGTTCACGTGGGGATCATCGTGTGGTTCACGTGGGGATCATCGTGTGGTTCACGTGGGGATCATCATGTGGTTCACGTGAGGATCATCATGTTGTTTACGTGGGGATCATCATGTGGTTCACGTGAGGATCATCATGTGGTTCACGTGGTAATCATCATGTGGTTCACGTGGGGATCATCATGTGGTTCACATGGGGATCATCATGTGGTTCACATGGAGATCATCATGTGGTTCATGTGGGGATCATCGTGTGGTTTATGTGGGGATCATCGTGTGGTTCACGTGGGGATCATCGTGTGGTTCACGTGGGGATCATCGTGTGGTTCACGTGGGATCATCGTGTGGTTCACGTGGGGATCATCGTGTGGTTCACGTGGGGATCATCATGTGGTTCACGTGGGGATCATCATGTGGTTCACGTGGGGATCATCGTGTGGTTCACGTGGGGATCATCGTGTTGTTCACGTGGGGATCATCATGTGGTTCACGTGGGGATCACCGTGTGGTTCACGTGGGGATCATCATGTGGTTCACGTGGGGATCATCATGTGGTTCACGTGTGGATCATCATGTGGTTCACATGGGGATCATCATGTGGTTCACGTGGGGATCATCATGTGGTTCACGTAGGGATCATCATGTGGTTCACATGCGGATCATCATGTGGTGGTAAACAAAACCAAGACCACCTCCCTTTGGAAGGTCGACAACAATGAACAGTCACTCCTCTCTGTCTTCATAGAAAGAAATACATTTACTCACCTCCTCGACAAGCATGAATCGCCCAAGCCCCGGAACATTTGCCTGCAACAGAGAATACGACAGTGAGTGCACATTGCGAAGATACATTGATCTCTATTGCACGCGGTTAACAGACGAGTCTCCAGAACAAATGCAATTCGTACAGAACATCTGCGGGAGAGAGAGAGAGAGAGAGAGAGAGAGAGAGAGAGAGAGAGAGAGAGAGAGAGAGAGAGAGAGAGAGAGAGAGAGGGAGAGGGAGACGGAGAGAGAGGGGAAGAGAGAGAGCAGAGGGGGGATATATATATATATATATATATATATATATATATATGAGGAAGAAAGGGTGCGGACGGATGTTGAGGGAGGGGGTTGGAAGGGAGGGAGAGAGGGAGGTAGGGAACGAGGGAAAGAGAGAGGGAGAGGGGGACAGATAGAGAGAGAGATGGGGGGAGAGGGAGAGGGAGAAGGCGGGAGAGGGAAAGACAGACAGACAGAGAGATAGACGGACGGATAGAAAGAGAGACAGAGAGACAGACAGACAGATAGACAGGAGACAGAGAAACAGACGAGCGGACATACACACAAACAGACAGACAGACAGACAGACAGACAGACAGACAGACAGACAGACAGACTGACAGACAGACCGAAATGCGAAATTGGTTATTTGACAAACATTTGCTTCATTTCGTAGTCGACGTTGCAGGGAGAAAAATGTAGTCATGTCTTTTCTAATTTAAGCCTCACTATGAAACAAATGGTACCTGAAATGTAATGATTATTTTAAATATATATATGTTGTCATCAATAATGACACGACATAATTTATGGGTCTATTTCGGATATTGAACTCTGTACCTCAGACATGATAAGCGAGCACCAATAGGACACTCTATCAATAAACATGTAAATATATCTTAACGTCAGTTACCGATATATTATTTTGGACAGAATTATAATAATTTATAACAAGTCGTATTTTTCTTGGCTAAATTATATCTGAATATATTAACTTGGCGCTCTCTGTATAGCTACTGGGCGACAATGTGGGCCATGAATGACAGGTAGCCCCATCTGTAATAAACCTGTAAAATGCGAAAGAGGATTACGTCCAAAGACAGACAAACAAACAAACAAACAAACAAACAAACAAACAAACAAACAAACACAACAAGAGACAGAGAACCGTGTTGTTTTATAATATAGACCTATGTTGCTTTAGACTCTGTAAATAGTCTTTGTTTTGTTTAACCCGAGCTGTCTCTCCTAAAACACGCACACCCTAGAGTGGCACAGATGAGTTAGATAATTACAAGTCGTTAAATATTAAAACGTTGTGATTGTTTAAACCTTCCTTGAACGAAACGACAGAGTCTGATATTGATGCGCTAGGAGGTCATATTTCTATGGTTACGAGTATTTTGCGTGCAAGAGATTCAACACAAATGCTAAGAGATTGGTTTATTGTATGCAAGCTGTCAAGTAACTATATATTTTATTTAACAACAACAAAACATAGTTGTGTGTGTGCGCGCGCTCGTGTGTGTGTGCGCGTGCGCGTGCGTGTGCGTATGTGTGTGTGTGCATGTTCGTGTGTGTGCGTGTGCGTGCGCGTGCGCGTGCGTGTGTGTGTGTGTGCTGTCGGTCACCAACGACACTGTTTCCCTGCTTCACTGGCGAGAGTGTCTCAGTGGCGCGTCTTGTTGTTGACAGTTTCCAGTAGACAAGATCTACGTTGAGGAGCGAGATGTATTTAAAAGAGCAAAATCTAGATAATGCGAAACTGGTAATTTCAGTTATTATGAATATGATGGTGGTTCGCTCCACATGCGTTGCGTTCCGAACATTCGCTGTTCTTATTGAAATTGGAGTCGACTGTTCAGACATTTCTCAATGAACCACGAGATCGTTGAAGGTAGAGGTCACGGAAGAGAAACTGCTACTGAGTAATGCAAGCAGCATACTGCCGAGACAAGCCAAGCACCTCGGAAATGTTCTATCTATAATTAATACGATGACCAACGCCGTTTTGTTTCGCTGCGACTTCGGCCTGGGCGTTTAACGCTTTCTCTTGTGGCATACGTAGTTTATGCTGTTTACTCTTTTCCAAGAATAATCAATTTTGTGTTCCGCAACATTTCCATTGTTTTCGACAATACACTATCGTTTTAACAATACTACGTTATACTTTCTAACACATCAACTTTTTAAAGAATGTATGATTATCCATATTTTCGTCATGATTCATCATTTTACATAGAAACATATTTATACAAACGTCCGTTTGGTCTCTTCTTAGTCTCGTGGCTTCTAATGTCGTCAACGCATAATGGATAGGCTTTCTTTGTAGATAAGCAATCACAGTATTAGAATATCCATAATCGTTTTGTCTTTGTAGTCTGCCCTTCATGTTTTCTGTTGTGGAATCAATGTTTACTAACTGTACGAATATTACAAACTAGGCACAACAATTGCCGTGTGTTATTGCGATATGTTTAATGCGCAAAAAGCGCTGAGAATCTTTGTCGTATTGATGTAACGGGGTAATTATAAAAATGGACCATTTTTGCCTATATTTCAGACCGCGCTACCAATTTATAAAACATACTCTCTCGTTTACTAACGCTATCATATGAGCCACAAAACAGCTACACGTGCAGTTGTTTCCATCGAATTGCAACATGTGCTTCCGTAGCGACACCTCGAAGGTTAAACGTGCCTGCATTCATTTATCCACAAACAACTGAACATCCCAGTTCACTATCATGTGATTACTATGAATTAAACAACCCAACCGTTTCGTCTACACTGGAGGTAAAAATGACGACTAGTCTAGAATCTAACATATGCGATGGAAGCTGGAGATACGTGTCGCGCGGATGGGACGCCAGATAACCTCTACATACAATAGTTCACACTGGTGGTAAATGTGTATCCTGTCGATGACTCACAAACACCAACAATGTGAAAACCCGCACTATATGAGAAGAAGAAGATGACGATGATAAAATAAGAAGAAAAAGAAGAAGAAGACAAAGAAGAAGAAGATGGTGGTGATGAAATAAAAGAAAGGGAAGGCCGCCTACACAATTTTGTCATTAGACCAGCACTTTCCGGAAACACACACCCAAGTAGCGTGCAGTGCACGCTCGCTATAAGGAACAAGTTGTGACCTGGTCAAACTCTTCCTTATATCCGATCTTCTTTACAGCCATATAAATCAGTGCTGGTCAGTTCAAGTATTTCAAAGTTGTTCTTTTTAAGCGTGTGCTCCTTACGCTCGAAGTCCGCACAGCGAACGATCACAGTACAACTCCGTACACACAGCTAAATCCGCGTATTCGCAACGTCCCGTTAAGTTCCACCACTCTACCCTCTATTGCTAGCACCCTACAAACACTCGTCACAGCGACAGAAGCCTACTCACCGGAAGTCTGAGATATGTGACAAAACAGCACAACGACTGCAGAGAGAAGCACGGCGAGATTTGACGGACACATCCTATCAACCTGGCGCCTGTCTTCAAGTCCCACTACTCCCGACTGCTCACGGACGCTGACGTCTGCTACTGTTACAAGAGCTCCTCGCGTCGTCTGTTTTATACCAGTCCGCTGCCTCCCACAACGAAGGGAGTCGACGCGCGCCACGGGAACCTTCGTGGAAGAATCAGCGAGGAGCGGCTCTGTGCCTAAGATAGCGTGCCAACGAGACCCACAGCACGACTGCGCGAATATTCGTCCTACAAGGAATGCGTTGTGTCGTGTGCTGTGCGCGCGCGTGACGTTAGCGTCGCGCGTGCACGTCGTTCTGAATGAACGCTGTTGCTCCGGTTGCATGCGCTGCTCCGTTCACTCTCCCCTAGCACCCCAATGACGCCTTCTCACGAGTCCCTCGAAAATCAAAGAGTGCATTAATTATCCATGCGAATACTCACCGCGAAATGTTGAGGCCTGTCACAAGTTCGTTCGCCTTCGTGAACACGCAAGGAAAGACAGAACGGGAACTACAAAGTTGTTCATGTTACGTCGGGAGTTTTTTTTTTATAACGAACGTGCACTCAATCGGAAGCACACAACTGTTTGAAAGTCTGAGTCATCATTCAAACTACCACACTACAGCGGATAGTAGCTCGTGCGTTCACCGATTCGCTAAAAGACCAATATTATAAAGTCAACACTGACGATTTCCTGTTTTGCCTAGTTAAAGAAAGCATATCATACATAGATTGAATATACTCAATTAAAAGATTGCATGTTGTTGAACGTGCGTACACATGACAGAACACTTTCACGAAGTTTTGCTAACGGAAGCAAGTCACAAAGGTGACAAGTTACATCGCCCAAAAGAGGTGGAGCCACCGTTGTTCACGATGTGAAGAGTAAACGAAGATCTAGTGCCACGAGCCTCGAGCTGCAGTCGCGGGAGTTTTTTAATGGTGTTTCCGCTTATAGCCGCAGACTTTTTCAATAATATTATTGTGGTATATTTCCTGGATGTTGACGCATTTTCCATGTGAAACGTTCGTTTTGGCGGTATAACTGGATTACAAATGAGTAAAACAATTTATTTAACTTTGAATTTGTGGTTTGGTTGTAGATGACGTCATTAAAGTCCGCGAGATTATCCGAGAATTTGAGAAAAAACGGGAGTTTCACCAGAAGACATGGCACCTCTGAAATCATCATCCGGATAAAGCCAAGACGGGCCTCGCGGGACTACGCGCTAACTGTGCCGTTTAAATATACACCCATCTCGTGCTACCTACTTCTAGCCTAGACTACTTAAGGGTGTATGTTGCCCTGCGTGGTTTCGACTGATGTTGCTGGGCGATGTTAACATCCAGCCCATAAATAGACGACTGGCTATGATTGATCATGTGTAGACAATGGACGCGTGCGTTACGTAGGCAAACCAACGATTCGTTCACTAAGCATTGTCGTATTCGTAGGCATTGGCCGACAACTCGATTAGTTTGTTGAATTATACCTGGAGAACGAGTTAAATATACTACAGCGAGCGTGTTGAGTCACGCAAACTGAGCCTACGTCGATCGTGGGAGTGTGTGCTTTGAGATAGATAATATAATTGTCTGTCGTTTCGAAATAAAAAGCAGCTTTAGTGTGGCCCGAGTTGTTGTAATGTAAATATAGCATGACACTGATATATAAGGTGGTGGACTCACTGGGCTGGTATCTGATTAGCTAAACTCCCATTGGCGTTAATGTCCGAAAATGGATCCTGCCAATCAATGGTATAAGTAGAAGTAGGTGCCATCTAGTTACAGGAGACTCGGTAATCCGCGACAGCATGCGTGCGGAAACGAGACTCGTGCCACCCAACCGGCCACTGCGACAATTGTGCTTACTATTTGAATGTATTATAATCAATTGTCAACCTTGGACACGCCATTCAAATTGCGAACACTGTTTTGAGGTGAAAAATGCAATTTGGTGGATAGTAGATGAGTCCTATTTTGAACGTGCTTATTACATTAAGACTGAGGAAGACACGAGGGTGGTTTAAGGTGAAACAATGTGCCGATATAACGCGGGTTACACAATCAATTAGATCGATGGTTGATGATACTGATCAGCCACAACACTACTGGGATCTCTAAGTCTGTATGCCTATATTTACTTATAAAAACAGGTCAAAATGTAAGTTTTTATATAGCGCGGTATCCAATCACGTTACCAGAAATACCGAGACAAACCAATTACGCATGCGTCACCGCTGCACCCTTCCCGTACGCGGCGGCGATATTAATTTGCATTACGCGCCCAAGACAAACGCGCATGGCACGCGAGAAAAGCACACCACCACATTTGCCGAGCCCACATCTGATCTGCGGATATCTTCTGCATATGCTGTGAAAAATCATAAAAATCGGAGAAATTTTTTTGTTAACATCCTATGCGTGAATGAGTTGCCTATATTTGCAATGTAAAATGGCAGCAAAAGGTCGAATATCTTAAGGAAATATAACGTTCAAAAGCCTATATATTAAATGTTTGCGCAGACCTGTCACTTGCCGACCTCACATTTGATCCGTAGGTATCTTCAGCATGTACTGTGAAAATATTATCGAAATCGGAGAAAATTGTTTTGTTAACATCCTATACTTGAATGATTAGTCATATATGTTTGCAATGTAAGTGGCAGCAAAAGATCGGATATCTAGGAAATGGCACGTTCGAAAGACTATACATGACATGCTGCCGCAGACTGGTCAATTGCCGACCCGGCATTCAATCTGTAGGTATCTGTAGCATATATGCTGTAAAAATATAGTCTAAGTCGGAGAAATGGTTGGATTAACCAGCTTGAATGATTAGCCCTATGTTGGTAGAGTAGGCTCTAAATAGCAGTAACCGATTAGATAAATTCAGACACATTATATTCCTGAAATAAAGTGAGAGACCCTTGGTGTAGGACAATTTATTTGAGAAACTGTACACATGATACAAATGATACAAAACCAGTATGTGTCTGATAACACAAGATAATTGTCTTTGCCGGGTGCTGAAGTTCCGGCTCAGACCCCGATATACAACTCATCCGACTTCTATGCATTTACTTGCTTTTCTTCTATTAGAATAAATACGATGACGGTTTGTTGCTTCAAAGGGTAACCAAATACTAGGGCTACTGTCGTTTAATAGCCCGAAACATTGTACGCAATTTGTATTTCACCCCACGAAATATTCGAAATATCTGTCAACAGTCAGACAGATTATAGTAAAATAATACTCGCTGTTGCCTCTCATTATCATTTATTGCAGAGCCAGACGTCCCTATCGTTGATGTGTTTGGTTCCTACGGTCTTTACACACACGACATGACAGGTCTTGCAGAGCCAGACGTCCCTACCGTTGATGTGTTTGGTTCCTACGGTCTTTACACACACGACATGACAGGTCTTGCAGAGCCAGACGTCCCTACCGTTGATGTGTTTGGTTCCTACGGTCTTTACACACACGACATGACAGGTCTTGCAGAGCCAGACGTCCCTACCGTTGATGTGTTTGGTTCCTACGGTCTTTACACACACGACATGACAGGTCTTGCAGAGCCAGACGTCCCTACCGTTGATGTGTTTGGTTCCTACGGTCTTTACACACACGACATGACAGATCTTGCAGACCCAGACGTCCCTACCGTTGATGTGTTTGGTTCCTACGGTCTTTACACACACGACATGACAGGTCTTGCAGAGCCAGACGTCCCTACCGTTGATGTGTTTGGTTCCTACGGTCTTTACACACACAACACGACAGGTCTTGCAGACCCAGACGTCCCTATCGTTGATGTGTTTGGTTCCTACGGTCTTTACACACACAACACGACAGGTCTTGCAGAGCCAGACGTCCCTACCGTTGATGTGTTTGGTTCCTACGGTCTTTACACACACGACATGACAGGTCTTGCAGAGCCAGACGTCCCTACCGTTGATGTGTTTGGTTCCTACGGTCTTTACACACACGACATGACAGGTCTTGCAGAGCCAGACGTCCCTACCGTTGATGTGTTTGGTTCCTACGGTCTTTACGACATGACAGGTCTTGCAGAGCCAGACGTCCCTACAGTTGATGTGTTTGGTTCATACGGTTTTTACACACACGACATGACAGGTCTTGCAGAGCCAGACGTCCCTACCGTTGATGTGTTTGGTTCCTACGGTCTTTACACACACGACATGACAGGTCTTGCAGAGCCAGACGTCCCTACCGTTGATGTGTTTGGTTCCTACGGTCTTTACACACACGACATGACAGATCTTGCAGACCCAGACGTCCCTACCGTTGATGTGTTTGGTTCCTACGGTCTTTACACACACGACATGACAGGTCTTGCAGAGCCAGACGTCCCTACCGTTGATGTGTTTGGTTCCTACGGTCTTTACACACACAACACGACAGGTCTTGCAGACCCAGACGTCCCTATCGTTGATGTGTTTGGTTCCTACGGTCTTTACACACACAACACGACAGGTCTTGCAGAGCCAGACGTCCCTACCGTTGATGTGTTTGGTTCCTACGGTCTTTACACACACGACATGACAGGTCTTGCAGAGCCAGACGTCCCTACCGTTGATGTGTTTGGTTCCTACGGTCTTTACACACACGACATGACAGGTCTTGCAGAGCCAGACGTCCTACCGTTGATTTGTTTGGTTCCTACGGTCTTTACACATACGACATGACAGGTCTTGCAGAGCCAGACGTCCTACCGTTGATGTGTTTGGTTCCTACGGTCTTTACACACACGACATGACAGGTCTTGCAGAGCCAGACGTCCCTACCGTTGATGTGTTTGGTTCATACGGTCTTTACACACACGACATGACAGGTCTTGCAGAGCCAGACGTCCCTACCGTTGATGTGTTTGGTTCCTACGGTCTTTACACACACGACATGACAAGTCTTGCAGAGCCAGACGTCCCTACCGTTGATGTGTTTGGTTCCTACGGTCTTTACACACACGACATGACAGGTCTTGCAGAGCCAGACGTCCCTAGCGTTGATGTGTTTGGTTCCTACGGTCTTTACACGCACAAAATGACAAGTCTTGCTAATAAGTATGTATTATAATGACTATTAACCGGTAACTGATCCTGGGTAACATATATACGATATTCCTTTAAATGTTCGGGTGTTTCAAAGACTGAGTTAATAAATATTTCTCCTCTCACTTATGTTACAACATTGGAGCTTAAATTTTCTCTACAAAATGACTACTATACAGCATCACGTTTGTAAAATCATGGGAATTCATTTTAAATATATAAGTAGTTTTAATTGTGTGTTTAATTATTGCAAATTTGTAAAAAGATATTCACATTCAAATTACATTGATGTTCATAATATACATTAGTTTTCTGTCCACTTTTGACTATGACATTTATTAATAATCTTAAAAAAAGAATTGTGTCCTCTTCATAACTAAAAAAATCCTAAATTAAGAAAAAGAAATATCTTTATTGGTGTTACTATGTAATTTACTCTTTTATTTTCACTGGACATGAAGAGAAAAATATGGATTGTACATGGCTGTGAAATAGAACGTTTTACTATATTATAAACTAATTCATTTTGGATTGAAGAAAAAATATAAATACCATAAACATAACATATTCCACTAATTCCAATATCTCAAAGCAACAATAAGGATTATATTACTCATGTCTGATGTTGTAGTGAATTCTAATAAAAACTTATTGTAAGCGCCTGCGATGAATACATGACGTAAATGTGTCTTTTACGCGTGTACCAATCGTACGATGTGCAGGCGATGGTTTAACTGGCTGCGTGTTGCGACAAAAAAACAATTAGTGCGTTGGGCTGCGACAAAAACAGTTAGATGTCATTCAACGCGGACGATTGGCAAGAACCTAGCGTCTACGAAAGCTCGCTATTTCTGGTAATGATCAGGACTGCTCAGCGCTCTTGATGTCTTACTCTCCGGATGACCAGCTCAATCGAACACCACCTCGACTTCTCTGGAAAGCTTTAAGACACGATGCAATGACTGCGCGATGACTATTCGTATACAAACATCAACCACTGTCCAGTGTACTTATTCATACGGCTGAGTGAACTGATAAACGTGAAGTGAACGAACGTGCCCAAGGTTCGAAACAGCAGCTAGGTGATTTCGACGCTCTAACCAAACACAAACTTTACGTCTAAGAGTCCGACGCTCTAACCAAACACTTACAAACTTTATACGTCTAAGAGTCCGACGCTCTAACCAAACACTTACTAACTTTACGCCTAAGAGTCCGACGCACTAACTAAACACAAACTGTACGTCTAAGAATCCGACGCTCTAACCAAACAGTTACAAACTTTACGTTTAAGAGTCCGACGCTCTAACCAAACACTTACAAACTTTACGTCTAAGAGTCCGACGCTCTAACCAAACACTTACAAACTTTACGTCTAAGAGGCCGACGCTCTAACCAAACACTTACAAACTTTATACGTCTAAGAGTCCGACGCTCTAACCAAACACTTACAAACTTTACGTCTAAGAGTCCGACGCTCTAACCAAACACTTACAAACTTTACGTCTAAGAGTTCGACGCTCTAACCAAACACTTACAAACTTTACGTCTAAGAATCCGTCGCTCTAACCAAACACTTACAAACTTTACGTCTAAGAGGCCGACGCTCTAACCAAACACTTAACAAACTTTACGTCTAAGAGTTCGACGCTCTAACCAAACACTTACAAACTTTACGTCTAAGAGGCCAACGCTCTAACCAAACACTTACAAACTTTATACGTCTAAGAGTTCGACGCTCTAACCAAACACTTACAAACTTTACGTCTAAGAGTCCGACGTTCTAACCAAACACTTACAAACTTTATACGTCTAAGAGTCCGACGCTCTAACCAAACACTACAAACTTTATACGTCTAAGAGTCCGACGCTTTAACCAAACACTTAACAAACTTTATACGTCTAAGAGTCCGACGCTCTAACCAAACACTTACAAACTTTATACGTCTAAGAGTCCGACGCTCTAACCAAACACTTACAAACTTTACGTCTAAGAGTCCGACGCTCTAACCAAACACTTACAAACTTTACGTCTAAGAGTCCGACGCTCTAACCAAACACTTAACAAACTTTACGTCTAAGAATCCGTCGCTCTAACCAA
>CM034542.1:58619245-58636064 GCA_020002185.1 Paraescarpia echinospica
TCTCTCTCTCCCCCCCTCTCTCTCTCTCCCTCTCTCTCTCATTCTCCATTATCTACCGATGTGTCCCTGCTACTATGTTGACAATGTTACTGGGGTGTGTTTCTGTCTGTCTCTCTCTCTCTCTCTCTCTTCTCTCTCTCTCTTCTCTCTCTCTCCCTCTCACTCTCTCTCTCTCCCTCTCTCTCTCTCATTCTCCATTATCTACCGATGTGTCCCTGCTACTATGTTGACAATGCTACTGGGGTGTGTGTCTGTCTGTCTGTCTGTCTGTCTGTCTGTCTCTCTCTCTCTCTCTCTCTCTCTCTCTCTCTCTCTCTCTCTCTCTCTCTCTCTCCCTCTCTCTCTCTCTTTCTCTCTCCCTCTCTCTCTCTCGTTCTCCGTTATCTACCGATTAATTGTCCTGCCACTGTTGCAGCCAATCCTACTGGGGTTGTGTGTCTGTGTGTGTGTGTCTCTCTCTCTCTCTCTCTCTCTCTCTCTCTCTCTCTCTCTCTCTCTCTCCTCTCTCTCTCTCTCTCTCTCTCTCTCTCTCTCTCTCTCTCTCTCTCTCTCTCTCTCTCTCGTTCTCTCTCTCTTGTTCTCTCTCTCTCGTTCTCTCTCTCGTTCTCTGTCTCACTCGATCTCTCTCTCATTCTCTCTCTATCTCCCTCTCTCTCTCACTCACTTTATGTCTCTCTCTATGTCTGTCTCTCTCTCTCTCTCTCTCTCTCTCTCTCTCTCTCTCTCTCTCTCTCTCTCTCTCTCTCTCTCTCTCTCTCTCTCTCTCTCTCTCTCTCTCTCTCTGCGTAGTTGTTTGTTTTGTCTTTGTTACAACTTTTTAATTGCGAGAATGTACAACAATAGAAAACGTTCGATACTATAATCTTAAACAGTGTGAACAAGTCAACGAAATAGCTGTTAAGAAAAACGTTACTTTTTGTTACTGAGATTTAAACAAACATAGAAACTTGGGCTTTATCGTATATTGTATCGACTTGTAAAACCAATTTCCTTTTATAGGCGTAGGCGCCAGTATTTTGGGTAGGACTGGAGATACATTTAACCCCCAATACTTTGGCGGGGTATGCAGTTGGAAGTTTCGGGTGAGTGTTTTTGGTGAACTTCAAGTTTTGAAGTGAGGATAGGTTTCAATGAGCCTCTGGGCAAGGGGTGCAGTTTGGAGATTTTGGAGAGCCTCCATCCTGCAATATTCAACATGTCCGACGCCTACGACATGTCTCTATCAGCATACACGACTACGACAACGACGGTTATTCATATTTATGTTTAAGAATCAACATCACACTTGAGTCAGCTACTCCGGCGTCAACTCTTGAGTTGGACACCGCCGGCTACGGACCGCCATCCACAGTGAACGAGTACCAAGCTACATCGTCACAGTTGTTTGGGCAACTCTCCTCAGTCGGAAACATCGGTCGAAACAGTGCATTAGGTCCGGACGGCGTTCTCTCGTTCAACTCTGACAGCGTGACGGCCTCGCACCAGAAGTCGCCGGTTTGTTAGATTTGCCTTGCATACAAATTGCTTACAATTGCTTGTCTTTCTGTTTTTGTTTTGTTTTTCTGTCTGTCTGTCTTTCTGCCTTTTTATCTTTCTGTCTTTCTGCCTGTCTGTCGTTCTTTCTGCCTTTTTCTCTTTCTGTCTGTCTGTCGTTCTTTCTGCCTTTTTCTCTTTCTTTCTGTCTGTCTGTCTTTCTTTCTGCCTTTTTCTCTTTCTGTCTTTCTGTCTGTCTGTCTTTCTTTCTGTCATTGTTTCTTTGTTTCTTTCTGTTTCTGTCTTTCTGTGTGTCAGATAGTTTGTCTGTCTGTCTATCTGTCTGTATATCTGTCTGTCTCTCTGTCGATCTGACTGTCTGTTTGTCTGTCTGTCTGTCTGTCTGTCTGTCTGTCTGTCTGTGTGTCTGTCTGTCTGTAATGTTACAGACTGTTCTGTGTTGTAACAGAGGGGTCACAGGACGCGACGGGAGCCTTCGCGTATGTTCTCCACTCCGCCGACACGGCATCCACTCACGGCCTGCTTCGATTACCCGGGCACTAATATCAGGCATGCCGACGTACAGGTTAGTGTGTGTGTGTGTGTGTGTGTGTGTGTGTGTGTGCGTGAGTGCGTGCATGCATGCGTGCGTGCACGCGCGCGTGTGTGTGGGTGTGCGAGCATGCGTGTGTGTGTGTGCGTGTGTGTACGTGAGTGTGTGCGTGTGTGTGCGTGTGTGTGCGTGCGTGCATGTGAACGTGTGCGTACATGCTTGTGCGTGCGTGTGCTTGCTGTGTATATAACATGTGCGTTCGTATGTGTGTGATGTGTGTGCGCGCGCGTGAGTGCGTGCATGCATGCATGCGTGTGTGCGTGAGTGCGTTAATTTTTTGTTATGAATTTTTCGTATTTGCCTGGCATGTGTTTATTCACGTTTTGTCCGTTATGTTGGCTAGTCCGTCATATTTATTTCATGATTGTTCTTATTGTTCGTTACTCCTCCAGGAAGCGACGCACCTTGTCCTGTCCGACGTACCAGACGGTCGCGTTCTATTGATCCAGTTCGTCGCCCGCAATGTCATTCTCGGCATGACGTGGTGCAACAACCGATGGTTACTGACGCTGAACGGCACGCAAGCTTTGAAAGAACTACTTTGTCGTGGGTTGGACATCGAGGGAGAAAAGGTCAAAGTTCGTCGCTATGACAACGTCCTAAAGGAGGAGTATCACAACTTCACGATCACTAAAATTAAAAAGGATTCCGCCGCGAAGCACAAACTTGATGTCCGGTGTTGATGAGATGATGTTAACGTGTTGTAAAAATCGAATCTTGTTGTTTATTCCTCAGAGTATTGTTTCCTTTCCGTGTTGATCACTGTTTATTCTTTTGTGTCGTAATGTAAAACAGTCGTATTAAATCTTTGTCAATGACATCTTGCACATTGATATATTAATTTTATTGTTGTACTTTCGAATTCGGAATAATATTTGTCATGCACATCACAAACTATGCATAACGGATACCACTGAAGAGGTGTCGAGAGCGACCGTTATAGTAAAGACTAGCATACAGCTTATTGTAACGAAATTATTATTGGATGGATGCTTCAAATCCATGATTACAACTAGTGTTCTGCACCTTAGCTGAAAAGTTGGTGGTCAGTCGGACCTAAAACTTTCAAAAGTCGGTGGTCCCAGACAAAAGTTGGTGGTCCCAATATTAACACAATTACACGAGTAATATACAATTTCCAGCTGTAACGCATGACAATTATTTATGTACTAGTTCAGGCCAAGTCTTTTCTACATATTAAGTTACGATATTACGTTTAATGAATCAGCGAATATAAAATGACAACAAAGGCAACAGTTTATTGATGACAGAAAACATCAATGTTGCAAATTATAACAAATACCACAACACGAATGCCCGCAGGGGTCTACTCAGAGCTGTTGCCATCACCTACAGGAGCGGCGGGACGGTCAGGTTCCGAAAAACACTCGCTCCAGTCACTCACAGTGACTCCAGCTAAATCCGATCTGGACTCGGACAGTGACTAACTGTCCGAGTCCAACTCGGATTTGAAGTTGGGCATCGTCGCGCCGGATGTATTCCACAGTTGGATAGCTGATTGGGTTTGAAGTCAGCCATGTCGGGTGAATGCAGCTGGATGGTGATGATAGCTGACACTGTGGATGGTTTCATGCGGTTTCGAAACTCAGTCTTGAACTCTTCACTCGTTTCACTGTGCTGAAGCCTCTTTCATATTCAGCGAAACTCGCCGGAAGTGTCAGCACTAAGAAACTAAACTCAATTGATCTATCAGCATCGATCAGCTCGACATTTTGTTGTTTTCCAATTTGTTTTTGTACCACGCGTACGTTAAATTTCCCGTTCGGATGTAAACAAATGTTGCCATTATTGGCACTTGTCCGGTGTCTGGTATCCGGGCTCACCTCGACTTCGTCGTTGCAGCGATATGTTTGCCTACTTTTGATACCTCATATGTTATTGCCATCATTCAACATTATCACATGCATATCTACATTAAAAACATACCGCGTGTTAGCGCACTTTTGGAGCCCAAAGAGCGACCCAGTTTGCAACAACATATGCTGCTATATCGCTCACTGCGGTAACGCGCGGCCGTAGCGGCGCAGACTGACGCAAACCGGGTAGCACTCTGCCTCAAAAGTGTACTAAGACACAATGTTTTCGTAATATAAATATGTCTGGAATGAAGTTCGCCCGGATACTAGACAAGTGTTCCACTGTTTTCTTTTAAAATCTCCGGTCTTGCGGGACGGCACTTTTTCAAAGTTACCGGCCAAACGAAATATTTGACGGTCTCATGCCTCCGGGTCGGCAGTAACTTCGAAAACTGATTACAACACCATTGATTTGCAAACTATAGACGTACATGCTCTTGTAAATAGACTTTTCGCTTAATACAAAGACCACTGTGGTTTGTAGGGCGTAGAGCAGGTATCGAATGCGGTGGTAACAATTAGGATTAGGTACATTCGGTAATAATTAGGATTAGGTGCATTCGGTAATAATTAGGATTAGGTATCTTGGACATATCTTATGTAATAATATGAAAGATGATTGTGATATAAACAGACAATGTAGAATGGTGTATGCTCAGGGTAATAAAATACTCCGTAGATTTAGTATGTGTAGTGAAGGAGTGAAAACGTTGCTTTTCTGCACATTCAGTACTTCTCTGTCTACTACTGATACTAATCATCTATGGTGAACACACAACAGAACATCAACAAATAAGTTGTCTGTTACGTATAACAATATTTTTGGCTTGATATGTCATGAACCTAAATGGTGTTGTGCCAGCACCATGTTTGTCAGCAGACATGTGCCAATTTGTCAATTGTTAATTCGTAAATATGCGTATAATTTCATTGTAAGAATTGAGAGTTCTGATAATGTAATTATTAGAAATATAGTAAAATATGATACAAAATATACGTCCATATTGGTATAAAATGGTATACAACAATGTGTTTCTTTGATTAGAAAAACCTAATCTACATGTATGTACAATCACGTATTATACGTGTGTAGAGGAAGCACAATTATCTTATTCTTTGTATTGTATGTTATATTCTGTAATAAAGTGATTCATTCATTCAACGACTACCTTATCAAACAGAGTGCGTGTCCTTGTCGTTTGTGTGTATGTCCGAGCATATATCCGCGAGTTTCGCATGCATGGGTCTGATATTTTGCATGCTTTTTAGCCAGCCCATTACGGTGGCTCGTAGGTTTGGCGTTTACAAAAATTCTTGGGTGCAAATCATACTGTCAGCTGTTGCTGCTGCCGATCGCTTCACGAAACGCTTCACAGTTTGGAGCACAAATATGGTCCTAATATGCGTCCGTCGCGGACGCGCTCTCTGCAGATGACGCTACCACACTAAACACCTGCGTTGAGCACATTGTGACGTACACACGGCGAGACTCGCGACCACTGGTAGGCGATAATAGATGATTTGCGAATGAAAGTCGTTTTATTGCCGCGGATCTATACACACACATACGGTCAGCGCTTCGTGTTGGTCCGCTGCGTGGGCCACATTTATCGTGACGCGACTGTGACGTCACGCGCGTGCAGAGACTGACTGATGGGACTGAGCAATTAACCCGACGGCGACGGGTCTGCCACCGGTCCACATGGGCTACGGCGTGGGTCTCTGGCTGGTGGTCGTCACCCTCCTCGCATCCCGATGTGCCGGCCAGACGTCGCCGTGCTTCCCCCGAGACTGCCACGACCTGCAGTGCCTCGACTTGACGTCGTCCACTACACCCACTGTCTTGGTGCCTGACCTGTCGGGCGCCGGCGTCAGCAGTCTTAGAATCAGGTGGGCCGGGAGGACGGGCAAATGTGTATTCCGTGGAAAGCTAACCTTTTGCGCAGCGCCGGATTTGTGATTATGGGAGCTACCGGGCAGTGGTTGATCGGATCCGTCTACAACAGGGACTTCACAGCAAAATACGTCTGTGGTTCATTTAGAACACCGATTTGCATCATATTGAAGCACTCAAGTTACGTCTAAAATCGCTTCGACCACAAATAAATTACCCAAAAAGCGTTTTGTGGAGGCTTCATAAAACGTGATATTGTGGGGGCTTCTGCAAATGCCATAACAATTATACCAATAACGTTAACCCTACTAAGTAATGATTCTACACGCTGGTCACGTCAATGATATCGTCATCTGATTGGTTCTAACGATTACGCATTTGATCGTAGTGTAAAGACTACTACTTGTCGGACACATCGTTCACGTAACTATTACATCTGGTGTAGTGGTCAGAGAGTAGGTATGGACCAGAAGTACGTCCCTACTAGAATCCTGTCAGAAGCCTAAGCGTTGCTAGTTAGCGTATTGATACATAAATTGCTAGGAAAAATACCGATTTCAACCATGAACACGTGGTTGACCCGAATGGCGATGTGACCGAATTAGTGAGACTGTCTTTATAGTGAGACTAATTCTCCTATACTTTACCGTTACAGAAACAATTTGGGATTATCCTATAGTGACCTCAATATTGTGAGGTGGCTGTATTAGCGAGGTGACCGTAAAGCGGGGCTCGGCTGTACTTCCCAGGTGCGACTTCAGCACTGACGGTGGTCGGTGGAACGTGTTCCAACGGCGCCAGGACGGGTCCGTCGACTTCGAGCAGCCGTGGCGGCGGTACAAGGTGGGTTTCGGCGGGGACCGAGAGTTCTGGCTCGGCAATGAACACGTCTACCGGCTGACGAAGGACCGCCGAATGTCACTACGCATCGATATGCAACGTGTCAATAACCGCAGGGACTACGCCGTCTACGATCACTTCCGGGTCGAAGGCGAACGCTTTAACTACTCACTGAGGGTCGGCAAGATGACGCTGTACAAGACGGTCGCCGGGGACATGCTCGGCTTCCTCCGAGGAGTGCCCTTCAGCACGTACGACCGCGATAACTCGTTGGGCAGGTGCGGACATCTAGTTATAAGCGAACTAGCGTTTGTATGTCGGTATATTCACGTTCCTCTTACATTGCTTGCACCTCGAGCGCCACACTTCAACGGATTAATCCTCGCCCCCTAGAATAGGATGTAAGACCTACATATTTTCAAAATACCCCATATGTGTCAAGATTATCACCTTTTATGGGGTATATCAGCTGTTCGGAACGTAAAACATAATGTGCGCGTAATAATGCGTAAGCTGTACCTTAACAATCGCACGAAACACGTACGCGCGGCAAATACTTCAGCAAACCGGCCCCTATGTCATAGACTTGGCAAGATGGAGTAGACGCTGACACAATATGAAAATGTCTACCCTCATGCCAGTAGCATAGCAATACGAATATTATTTGACAACTCTACACTATAACGACTAGGGACTATCGACGAACGTGAACTTCACATTCTTTACGGTATTCGGCATTGTGAACAAACAATGAGTAGCTATCTGCGAGCACGTTTTTATATGGTGTTTATGTAACAAGATTTAACAAGATTGCCATCCAGAGAATTAACTCTAGATGGCAGGTGGACAAGGAAGCCCTTTGGCTTATTGAGAGTCCAACCCTTTTATCTACATATATCCAGCCCTTCTGAGGTATGTGTCGATTTTATTTTTAAACATATTCACACTACTAGCACCCACACAATCATCAGATAATCTGTTCCATATCGATGCTATGCGTTTTCTAACGTTTGATAAATATTACTATCACGACTGTCAACTACCATGGTATCCCGTCAAGTGACGTGCATTGTTGCTAGTATCACTAATTAACTCCCGGTGTAACGGGCCGAAAGTAGTCCCGTGTCAACAGTACGCTCATCTTGACCTTTAACATGACCCATGACCATGTCTGCCGCTGTGCCGAATGTTCTTTTCTGCTTGTTGCTTTTTCTATTGTGTTGTTCCTGCCAGCCTGTGCACATTTTTATTACATTTATGTTTATGCTATGTGTATGCTAACAATTAAAATAATAAATGTAAATGTATTACGAGCATCAATCACATCAGAAGCATAGCTTCTAGCAAGATCTTACCGAGATCGTACTTCTGGCACGGGGGTAATCTCGGCTTGTTATACCTGTTTGAGGTTACACGAATACCGTATTAGTGATGCTGACCAGATATCCCTTTTTAGGAGTTTTGTATGCTGACAACATTGTTATGAACAGGACAATTGTCAGATGTATATCCGAGGCGTACAAACATAAAATGTATGAACAACAATTACTTGTGTGTTTTCAATATGGGGCATTTGTTCAAACACTGTGTCAACATTTATGGCACTAACGGCCTATTATAATGTCACCTGTTGAAAGACAAATACTGGTCTGCACCCAGATGTGCCGCCACCTTCCGTAGCGGCTGGTGGTACAGGGACTGTGTGAAGGCCTACATGAACGGTTTGTGGCGTGGCAACTGGACAACCAACGCCACGGTCATCGACGACAGCCGCGGCATGATGTGGACTCCATACGACCCCGAGGTAGGTACATTCAGCTGTCTTCATCTTTAACAATCGCTTCTACCAGAAATAACAATTGCTTCTACTGGAAGTAACAATCGCTGCTACTGGAATAAAGAAGGAATTATGCTAACTACAGAGGCGTCGCAAGAAAAAAATGACCGTGAAAAGTGTAGTTGTTTAAATTACAGTATCATGTATTAATTTTCATATGGCGCTAAATGTATGCATTCACAGGTGTAGAACCGATTTTTAAAGATTTCGAATCAATCGCTTTCGTCGTCTTGGTTGAAATACGCATGCTTATTGACACTTATTGCTTTGAAGTTGGCAAGTTCACACGCTACTGGCAAAAATGCGAATAAGTACAGCTGGTTCGTCAAACTTCCTGCTAATGATTTATTACCTAACTGAACAGGTAACCTCGTATTAAAACCTATCTTCTGCCGCCCGTTCGTTGCCGTGCGCAGCCTCGACTAAAGACGTGCTCGATGAAGTTTCGGCCGATGTCAACCAGCTGCCATATCCCGTGTCCGAACGGAGGCACGTGTAAGCGCACCGAGCAAGGCCGCTACCGCTGCCTGTGCAAACCCAGCTACATCGGCACCTTATGCGAGACACTGCTGCCGTGCTATAAGACGACATGCATGAACGGCGGCTCACAGGTCATCGACGGCGACCTCTGCTACTGCAAGTGCTCCAATCAATTCAGAGGGCTATCTTGCCAATACCAGGTATGAAAAATATTAGCACGTTCCTCCGTGCGAGCCAGTGGGCGGTGATCGCTCCTATACCCCCGACGTATCGAACTGTACATGTACATTTATTGACTGGCACGTTATGTGATAACATTTCAAATTTAGGCGTTTTGGATTTGGGCCTTTTGTAACAACACATCTGGTTGACGAGAAATTGTCGGGATTCCCTGGAATTGTTGTTTCATCTTTGGCGCGCGCCTGATTCCCAAGACCGGAGAAGACAGCAAAGCAAGACGTCGTAGAACGTGTTCAGCGACCTTCCGTCCATTCCGTAGTGCTACCACTCTGACCCAGGAGGACGAACCTATTGTTTCCCACTTGTATTGACCTCGCAAAAGTCGGTGTCATTATGGTGGCGTATTTTCGGGTGATTGGACGATGTATCCCCCAGTTATTGTTTCCGTTACCTATAAACCCATAGGCACCACCACATCTCAGCATGGATTATTAATTGGTAACTTGGCTTGGCTCCTATTGATCCCTTCCGAGATTTTAGATGCACCAACGTGACTCAAACACCCAACGAGGCACTGTCTCCTGTGGTATGATCGCCAGTAGGTAATGGCAGTGGCCATTTATTTTCTTGAGACATCTACGTCCTTACGGGCTAGGCAACATTTAGACGCGTCAAAGAATTATAAACCCTCCCTCCCTCCCTCCCTCCCTCCCTCCCTCCTCCTCCCTCCTCCTCCTCCTCCTCCTCCTCCCTCCTCCTCCCTCCTCCTCACTCCTCCCTCCTCCCTCTCCTCCTCCCTCCCTCCCTCCCTCCCTCCCTCCTCCCTCCCCTCCTCCTCCTCCCTCCCTCCTCCCTCCCTCCCTCCCTCCCTCCCTCCCTCCCTCCCTCCCTCCCTCCCTCCCTCCCTCCCTCCCTCCCTCCCGCCCTCCCTCCCTCCCTCCTCCACCCTCCCTCCCTCCCTCCACCTCCCTCCCTCCCTCCCTCCTCCCTCCCTCCTCCCTCTTTCTCTCTCCTCCTCTCTCTGTATCTATCTCTGTATCTGTCTCTGTCTCTCTGTCTCTCTTTATCTATCTCGCTCTTTCTCTCTCCCCCCCCCCTCTCTATCTCACTGAGGTGCAACCATGATTTGTCGGCAGGCGCACACTATCGGCCCGGCGGCGACATACGCCCCGAACGCGACGAGAGTACCGGACGATGTATACGGGTCGCCTGGACCGCTCGTCAACTTCGACCTCTACCTGGTTGCCCACGTCAGTGCTGGCGTACTCATTGCACTACTTGCCACGGGCTTCGTGTGGACATTCGTCAAGTCGATGCGGCTTCGGAAGAAGTCAGTCGCAGAGGACCTGATCCCTAAGAATCGTAAAAAGCGGACGTCGATTGAGGAAGAGTCCTCGAGCGAGACAGAGAGCAACCTCAGCGGGGAGACAGAAACAAGTGGGGAGGCTCTTGAACTAGGATGAGCACACTCTAGGAATGTTTACTAGACCGTTTTGTTTCCGAGGGCGAATGTCTTGAACTTGGGAGTGGTTGCAGAAGATCGCAAAGTCCCAAAATACATTAAGCGTTACGCGTGGAACACATGCTGGTACGATGGCGCCACCTAGCGAGTGAACCGCGTGTTACTGCAAATTGACGCGAATAGCAGTTTGGCTTCGTAAAAATGGCGAGTCCCACGACACTTACTGGTGGAGGGTGGGGTGAGGTTGAATCAACCAAGGGTGGGTCAAGTACATGCACAATGTACTTGAATACAAGTACAAGTACTTTAAATTTTGTCAAGTACAAGTACTCATGTACAAAATATAGGCAAGTACAAGTCCAAGTGATTTGTGAAAAATTCAAGTACAAGTACCAAGTACTTTGACAATTTTAGTCAAGTACAGTCAAGTACATTGAACGCTACGTTTATGTTTCATAATGGTGACAGTCAAAGCGATGAAAACATAAAAGCAGCAGTATTATGCATATATTCATTATTTATTTAAGTCTAGTAGTCAACTCATAAAACAGAGGCATTTCGTGTCAACTCTTGAGATGTTCAGCACTTAACAGTCATTTCTTGTTGCACCGCACAAACATGATCCGTTCAAACTTTTCATCAGTTAGCCTACATCTGTCTGGGTGAAAGACTTTGCCCGCGACATTAAATAGTCGCTCGACTGGTACAGAGCTAGCCTGGACCGTCAGATGGGTTGGTACAAGTCGTGTGTTTCAACAAGGTTGTTGTTACCCCAGAGCTGGAGGAAATCGTCATGTCGCAGTCTTTACACTGGGCTTTGTAGTTGCCTTGTAGTTATTAAAGTGATCTAATGCTGCTGATTTGTTCGCCATGTCTGTAGTAAGACTCTGTACTCTGCAGTCTGGTAGATATGACTGACAATATGCTTGCTTGTCTGCAGTGCCAGGTTCTGAGGTTCTGATCAGATTGCAATTTGCAACTGACTACTATTCAGTCATTATCTTAAGCCAAGGCAATTATGTCTACCACAAAAGTTGACAATACAAGTGAACTGGTGATTTCTGAACATCTGAAGCCACTACAACTGATCAAGGCATCAGATAGTGTTAGTTTATCCCATGTAATTGACTCATGGCTTCAACTCTCAGCTGACATCCAGTACTTATCATCCCCTTTATACTTATAAACCAACCAACCACCATCACAAGTACAATCAATTATGTTTCGTGAAATGAAGCTTTGTACAAAATAAGAATAAATATATAGTAATTTTCACTGTAGCCATTTATTTTCAATCCTTCCGATAGACCCAACTACATAACAAAAACGTAAAACAGTACTTGTTAAAAAGTACTTGCCAAGTCCAAGAACTTTGATGGTCAAGTACAAGTCCAAGTACTGCACTCAGCAAAATAGCAAGTCCAAGTACAGTACTTGCTGTACTTAAGTACACAAGTACTCGAGTACTTGAACCCATCCCTGGAATCAACACTTACTGGTGGAGGGTGGAGTGAGGTTGAATCAACACTTTCTGGTGGAGAGTGGGGTGAGGTTGATTAAATCAACACTTACTGGTGGAGAGTGGGGTGAGGTTGATTCAAAACTTACTGGTGGAGGGTGGGGTGAGGTTGATTCAACACTTACTGGTGGAGGGTGGGGTGAGGTTGAATCAACACTTACTGGTGGAGGGTGGGGTGAGGTTGAATCAACACTTACTGGTGGAGGGTGGGGTGAGGTTGAATCAGCACTTACTGGTGGAGGGTGAGGTGAGGTTGAATCAGCACTTACTGGTGGAGGGTGGGGTGAGGTTGAATCAACACTTACTGGTGGAGGGTGGGGTGAGGTTGAATCAACACTTACTGGTGGAGGGTGGGGTGAGGTTGAATCAACACTTACTGGTGGAGGTTGGGGTGAGGTTGAATCAGCACTTACTGGTGGAGGGTGGGGTGAGGTTGAATCAGCACTTACTGGTGGAGGGTGGAGTGAGGTTGAATCAATACTTACTGGTGGAGGGTGGAGTGAGGTTGAATCAACACTTACTGGTGGAGGGTGGGGTGAGATTGAATCAGCACTTACTGGTGGAGGGTGGAGTGAGTTTAAATCAACACTTACTGGTGGAGGGTGGGGTGAGGTTGAATCAGCACTTACTGGTGGAGGGTGGAGTGAGGTTGAATCAACACTTACTGGTGGAGGGTGGGGTGAGGTTGAATCAACACTTACTGGTGGAGGGTGGGGTGAGGTTGAATCAACACTTACTGGTGGAGGGTGGAATGAGGTTGAATCAACACTTACTGGTGGAGGGTGGGGTGAAGTTGAATCAACACTTACTGGTGGAGGGTGGAGTGAGGTTGAATCAACACTTACTGGTGGAGGGTGGGGTGAGGTTGAATCAGGACTTACTGGTGGAGGGTGGAGTGAGGTTGAATCAACACTTACTGGTGGAGGGTGGGGTGAGGTTGAATCAACACTTACTGGTGGAGGGTGGGGTGAGGTTGAATCAGCACTTACTGGTGGAGGGTGGGGTGAGATTTGAATCAATGTTAAAAGCAAACCTTTTGTGGATGTTGCGAACTTAGGAGACCATTCCTCAATACACAGATTATGCCTTACGAAAAAAATTAGTCGATTAATACAACTAGTCTCCTCTAGAACGAATGTGTTATCATTTATGTGCGGATTGTTTTTATTGTTTTATCAATGTCTTGTCACAGTCGATTTTGTTGCAACACAATAAGTGTGTGAACGAATATGATGCATATTGACTGGAATCATTCTTGATTTGTTGCATATTTTAGATAACACACCAGTAGCATTGTCTGTATATTAGCAGGGGCACATCGATAGATAATGGAGAGAGAGAGAGAGGGGGGGGAGGGAGAGGGGGAGGGGGTATTATCTCTGTGACACTTTTGTTTTACACGACTCTCTCGGGTGACTACATAAATACAGCACATGTGACTACATATGTTCAATACCGGACTGTGCCCACTTAAACGCCCCCCTGAGGCTATATGTCTACTCTTGCTACACCTGAAACACCGCTACGTTACACAAATGAGTTAATCATGGCTAATTACTAGACAAGACAACCTAAACAAACAAATACTGCATAAGACCTTTCTGGGCCAACTACCTGTGTGTCCTAATTTACTTTCCCTCACATTCTAATTCTTCAAAATAAAAGGAGATGATGTATTCTAACATATAACACTGACATTTTACGATACTACACCTGTCCACTGGGCGCGGCCCTGGCATCGCAAACTATATGGGCGTTGGCTTCCACGCATGCGCTTCAAATTGGGAGAGTGACGTCACAGACACGTGCGCCGTCCATTGCCAGTATGCGATCGGGGAGCGTTCCGTTGTTGCTGTGGTTCACTTGCGCCAAATCAAAGCGAGTCCCGTGCGGCCCGGCGGATTGCGCCGAAGTGCAGTGCTCTGGCCTGCTCAGCCTCAACCTGACGAGGTACTCGCTGCGACTGGCGAACAGCCACGACTCTGTGGACGTCTTCTGCGACGCAACATCCAACGGCGGTGGGTGGACCGTGTTCCAGAAACGCGTAAACGGCTCGGTGAGTTTCTCACGCACGTGGGACGCCTACAAGAAAGGCTTCGGGAACAACGCGGAGTTCTGGCTCGGCAACGAGTACATACACCGACTAACACGTGGGGAAAATATGGTGCTACGTATTGAGATACTGAACGAGCGCACTCACCAATACAACTACGCCTACTACGACAGGTTCTCCATGGGGGACGAAGCGTCGGGCTACAAGCTGGTGCTCGGGTCGTACCTGACACACAAGAGCAATGCTGGGGACTCACTTAGGTATGTCGGTAACACGGACTGTCACTGGCTGCCGGTGTAGCACCTTCAGAACACTACCGCAGTGTTTTGAAAGTACGCTTAAAACACAGCAGTAATGTTTCGAGAATACTTTCAAAACACTACCCCTACGTACGCTTAAAAATCTGAAAACACCCTAAAATGTTTCGAACTAAACTTTAAGACATCCTGATAAAGTGGAACAAAACACACAAAACAAAGTAATACGTTGTAGCAAGGTTTGCGTTTCTAGAGCCTTTTATTCACGCAGTACTTTAATTAGAGCGTAACGTGTAAATATACGTTTTAGGACCAGAGCGTTTTGAAATTATAGGTGAGTTTTTTCAACGTAATCACAGTGTTTTGACCTTGGACAGGTAAACGTTACTATCGCTTCGTTGTGTTTCAGTTCTCAGCGGGACGTGTCGTTCAGCACGTGCCACCGAGCAAATGTCTCTAAGCAGGCCATGTGTAGTGTGAAGTGTGACGGAGGCTGGTGGTATGACGGCTGTAACGCCAGCGCCGGTCTCAACGGTCCCTGGCCGGCAGGAGTACACTGGCTCCACGGCCACAACAACGGCTCCCTCTCCCAGGGACGCATCGGCCGCTGCACCATGCAGTTCCGGTCCGAGTTGTATTTCGCGAAGAACCGCTGCCCGCTGAAGTGCGCCAACGGTGGGTCGTGTCACCCTACCGGCACACTCGGCGACTACGTGTGCGATTGCGCCCAAGGCTACATCGGGTGGCTGTGTACGGACAAGCCGAAGAGACAAGAGCAGGACAACACTTTCATCATCATCATCACGTTGACGCTGATCCTCGAAGTGGGCCTGTGTTACGGCATCGGCATGTACTCGTTGCTGCCGCGTCAGTCGATCGACAGCGAAGACGATGAGCAGGAACAACAGTTGTTTGAGTCATGCGAGTCGTGGAACCAGTTCGTCAGGACCCGGCAGCCGTCCGTCACGTCCAGGACCGACTCTTACACGCGCTTCAACGAAGACTCGCACAGTCTCAGGTCCTGGCAGCTCGTCCTCAACGAGACGACGCCATTGCGGCTGTGCTCAGCCTACCGCACTCTCCCTTTGCAGAACCGATCAACCGAACAGCCGGCGTCAACGCTGGTCGAAATGACCGATCCGACGACGAACGACGGTAGTTATGACGATAATTCGCACCAGATGGCAACACATGCGGTACTCGAAAAACCCGCAGAACTGGACCAAGGAAACGAGACGTGATAATGAAAGAAAGTTACTTAGAAATTCATGGCAAGTTGTTGTTGTTCTCCTCTTGATTCCCTGTTGTCAGGGGTGAGGCTGGCCTCGATTCACTGTTGACAGGGGGGAGGCTGGCCTCGATTCACTGTTGTGAGGGGTGAGGCTGGCCTTGAGTCCCTGTTGTCAGGGGTGAGGCTGGCCTCGATTCTCTGTTGTCAGGGGTGAGGCTGGCATCGATTCACTGTTGTTAGGGGTGAGGCTGGCCTCGATTCCATTCCTCAATTTCAGTTACCTTTTTCTTCTTCTCCCCCCTCACTGATCTTGCACTGCTGTCTCCACCAACTGTCTCCACTCCCTCTATCTTGCACTGCTGTCTCCACCAACTGTCTCCATTCCCCTCTGTCTTTCACTGCTGTCTCTACCAACTGTCTCCATCCCCCTCTATCTTGCACTGCTGTCTCCACCAATTGTCTCCACTCCCCTCTATCTTGCACTGCGGTCTAAATCAACTGTCTCCACTCCCCTCTATCTTGCACTGCTGTCTCCACCAACTGTCTCCACTCCCCTCTATCTTGCACTGCTGTCTCCATCAACTGTCTCCACTCCCCTCTATCTTGCACTGCTGTCTCCATCAACTGTCTCCACTCCTCTCTATCATGCACTGCTGTCTCCATCAACTGTCTCCACTCCCCTCTATCTTGCACTGCTGTCTCCAACAACTGTCTCCACTCCCCTCTATCTTGCACTGCTGTCTCCACCAACTGTCTCCACTCCCCTCTATCTTGCACTGCTGTCTTCACCAACTGTCTCCACTCTCTTCTATCTTGCACAGCTGTCTCCACCAACTGTCTCCACTCCCCTCTATCTTGCACTGCTGTCTCCAACAACTGTCTCCACTCCCCTCTATCTTGCACTGCTGTCTCCACCAACTGTCTCCACTCCCCTCTATATTGCACTGCTGTCTCCACTAACTGTCTCAATTCCCCTCTATCTTGCACTGCTGTCTCCAACAACTGTCTCCACTCCCATCTATCTTGCACTGCTGTCTCCACCAACTGTCTCCACTCCCCTCTATCTTGCACTGCTGTCTCTACCAACTGTCTCCACTCCCCTC